>PVKU01016922.1:0-12989 GCA_004027475.1 Anoura caudifer | reverse complement strand
CCCCTCCCCCACAGGTATGAGTTGGGGGAAGGGACAAATGGAGCAGGACCATTGAGTTGTTTTGCATAGCAATGGTTTTGCAGATAACCCCCAGAATGGTCATTTAACATATCTATAACCTTTAACTGGTTTCATAGATATGTTAAACAGCTGTGGCCATGCTCTGAGCCAGGGGGGATGGAAAGGACTTCCCCAAGGATGTGACTGGGGGAGGAACCCTAAGTTAAAGCACCTGTGTGGGAGTTTGGAGAAGATTGGCTCCAGAAAATGGGACACACCTGCCCAGACTCATGATGGCATCCCAATAACCTTGGAAACATACAGGAATGCTGGCAGGTGTAACCGATTGTAGGAGGAGTCGGAAATAGGGCTGCAGAGGAGGATTGGCATGGGGATTTAAACCCAGGCGTGGCAGCCATTTGGGGGGAGATCGGTTTCATGAGAGAGATCCATGCGTTTTCACCAGAGAGCAGGACCCGCAGCTCCATGAGGGAAAATCACCATGTGGCTTTAGCAGAGAATTGCCACTAGGCTTTGCCCAAGTGGAGACCCTCTCGCAGCTTTGCCAGAGGGAGAGATTCCACGTGTTTTCACCAGAGTGCAGACCCCTGCAAGCTGCAAGCTTTGGTGAAGAGGGAGAGCCACGAGGCTTTGCCACAATGGGGACCCCTTCCCCACAGCGTTGGTAGAAGAAGGACCACGCAGCTTTGGGGTGCTTCCTTTGGCTGTGTGGCCTGGGAGCAAGAGAGACTGCCTGGAAGAAGGGTGAAAGAACTCTTGCCAGTGGGCCATGAGAAGGTGCCACATGGCTTCAGATTAACCAGAGATCCTGCCTGGACGACGACACAGCTGACGGTGTCAAGAGCCTGGATCCCAGACTTTTGTTTCTCTTCCTGAATTACAGTACCCTGACTTAGGGCAGAGGGAGATAGGAAGCACTGTGGGTGTCTGGGTATCCTAAAGGACTTTGATATATTAATGGAGACATTAGGTTGCTACTTTGACTCTGTATAACATTAATAAACATTTCCATTCCTTTTCACAAATCTCTGGCTTTGAGAGACATCTTTCCATAAGGTGGCGGACAATAACGGACCCTTTCTGTTGCTCAGTAACAGTTTTGGGGGCTCGTCCGGGATCTTAATTGCCCGTGGAAGACTGACCCCTCAGGTTCGAGAAAGTGAGACTTTGGAAGTGTTTTGCCAGTCTCAAGAACCTTCTGTTTGCTCTGTAACACCTCCACAAAACTGGGCCTGTTAACGGGGAGGAAGGGGAGCATGGCTGAGATAATCAGTCACGGATAGAAGGAAGTAGAAAGTCCATTCTGAAAAGAAAAAAGTAAATTCAACAGATGATTCAACTGCAAAAAAGTTAAGTGATGTTTGAGGCTGAAGTTAATTGAACAAAAATTTAGTGTCTGGGCCATGATTAGGGGACAGACTTCCATGATTATCTGACTTCCATGACTGGGTGGGGACTTTGAAGAGAAGAAATTATAAGTAGAAAAGATTCTCTGTTTCTGTATCTTGGACTTCGCAGGCTAGAACGCTATTTTGCTTGAATTAGCCAGTTAATGGGTGAATCTGTCAAGGAAAATGGAAAAATGATGCCCATTCAAATTAGGCAATGGAGGGGAGTTTAATACAGGGACTTTTTATAGGGATGTAAGCAGGGTTTAAGGAAATCAACAAGACATACAGCAGGATCTCAGGGCGACTGACAGTGTGGAGCAGTTACCATCCCCATGATTGAAGAGGCAAAGGGAGATGATGCTTCATAATCCGAGGAGAGCCATGTGTGGAGAGAGCTGCCTGATAGAAACTGTGGCTTTTGGGAGAGAACCATGGCTAACCCACAGCAGTGTGGCAGAGAGGGTGTCAGCAGACTAGACATCCTGTCCGCCTCCTTCTTCATCTCCAATATAGTCCTTTCCAATGCTGGCTGGAAAAAAACTGGAAACTGAAGCAAGGTAACATGTGATAAAGCTTACAGAAGATTTTGTGGGGGGCACAAAGTAAAAGGGTGGAGACTGAATCTTGAGAGGTGCGAATGGGAAATATAGGAGGTACTCTAAGAAGCATAGCAGATGAGTAAATTTTAAGCAATGCATTTCTTTTCATACAGTCAACAAAAATATGGATAACAATAGATAGCAATAATAACAGGATGTTTTTACTGTACATTTTGCAAGATGAAGCTTGGTGCTCAGAGAACATAGATGACATATTTAAGTTAACACATCTTGGGATTCACATCCATACCTGTCTATGAGCATCCACCCATTCCCATCACAGGCTGGATGATGACCATGTCGTGGCTTTTGTGACATTATGACTCAGCATCAGTTTTAGAAATGATAGAGGCATTTCTAAGGAATTCATTTCTAAGGAATTCATTCCTTAGAAATCAAGGAGGCAGGAAGAGCAAGTGATCGTGAGAAACTCCTTTCATGTTTTAGATCCTTACTTCAGGGTCTATGCTTAGGATGCCGAAGACCTCAGCAGACCAAGAGGGCTTCCCTTGGGTCCTCTTATGTTCCGACAGTGGGAATCTGTCTCTGCGTGTCTCATGTTATGAGACTATCCTTTAATAGTGAGCACCCACAGCCATCGTGGTGACCCCTTCAGAGGGAAGCCTTCCTCTCGAAGTCTAGAGCCTGACTAAAGGGATTGGTCTTTGCGATATCATGCTCATCCCCCCAAATCTGGCAGCCTCCCCACATTTTTGAGAACAGTGACCTCAGGATGGAGGGAATCACTGTGCTGTAAAGCTGCATTCTAGGACAAGAGATGGTGACTCATGGTGGTGGCTGAATGGCCCTGCCGACCTGTTCATAGTTGTATCTCCGACTCTGCCCTTTACATCATGATATCTTTCTAAGTGATGTGAATTTTGGTGTTTTGAGCCAGCTCCTCAACTTCATCTCAATTCTCATGCCTGAGATCCTGTGGTCCATGGTACATTCCTTAAAGCAGTTTGATATATTACAGTTATAACACTAGCTACCATTTTTTTAAGTAATATTTTGTATGCATCAACTCATTTAATACCTACCACAAATTATGACACTAAGGTTCCTAGAGGTTCAAGTTCATGCATTTGGTAGTTGGTAGAGCTGACATTTGAAATAGGCTTGTTGATTCTAAATCCAGTGTTCTTAATGACTACATTTTATTCATCATGGGTTGGAAAAAGGCATGAATTTGACACCTAACTCATATGTATATGAACTTTGGGATCTCCAGAAAGTTATCTCTGAGCCTCAATTTCTTTATCTCAAAAATGGGAGCTGGGGGAGGAGGGGAACAATGCAGAGTAGACAGGCTGGAGCCACCAAAGTTAAACGTGATCTTCTTTAGGATGTTTCCAAAGCCAATCATGGAAGGTGGGAATGGTTTTGGAGTGTTCTCTTGATGACTAGCATCATGATCAGATTATCTTTTGATTGTGGGGAGTGTCAGGATATTGGCATTGGGAAGAACTACTGAACTTGAAATAATGAAAAGGAAGTATTTACCCTCCCAGTTGTAATGAGTGAGCTTTGCAAGACTCTTAATTCAGACTCACTCTGAGGCTGTTTCTTTATCTGTCCAATGCACACTGACTCTAAACCTAAACACAAGAGCATGGAGAGTCCCAAATGATTAAATGAGAAAATGCTGTGTTGTAAATTATTCCAGGCTAGGTCACTTAATTTGTCACATTTTCACCATTTTTTTTTCCCATGAAGAAACTGAATTTTACCAGCAGAACTAAAGTGGGACCATGGAAGTGTGCTTCTCTCTCCTTCACCTAGTGGTCCCATCACCATTGAATTATGTAGGGGATGTTCAACTTTAGTACATTATTATTTGTCCACCTTACTGCCTTTTAAACAATTTTAAGGTAGAGCCATTACAATGGTAACTATCATAGAGATCTGAATGACAATATAGTTTATGAAAACAAGTTTCATGAACTCTTGGGAAACATAAACCCATAAAAGGTACTGATGGATGCATGGTAAATTGCTTTAGTCTGTTACAGACGTTACATCAGCGCAGGTGCATCTGTACCTGATTGATTGAATGCTTCTTCCTTGGGTCCAACGCCAGCATGGTGGTTTCTCGCTCTCCAGTATAACTGTGTGCTTGGCTCCCTTGTGTGGTTGGATAGCGAACATGTGGTAAAGGGATAGGGGAGCCATTAGGAGAAATAATACAGGACCCTTGGCTGCCACCAAGACACGAGTTGTGGAAACCCACAATGAAGGGCCTTAGGGGAGTAATTTCCTTCTCCCCATCCGAGCATCATTAAAGCTCTATTTTATAAGTAAGGGAAACTAGGCAAACATGTAATCTGAGTTCTATAATGTTGCCTAGAATTGGAAGCATTAAAAGCTTATCTACATATTTTCCACCAGACGAATCAGACTCCTGCGCATTCCAGAGAAAGTCAAATGTGTATGGGCCATATGAGTGTAGCTAAAGAAAGTGATGGATTATTAAGAGAGAAATTATATAGGCTTTTCAGATGACTTTCCAAGCTACAGCTTTCATTTACCTGCCCCAAATGTACCTTTTGGTATCACTATCAGATGGAATGCAGGCCTGAAATTGGTCATTTATTTCTCCTCCTCTTACAAACATAAGAAATGTACTATTTTGAAAATCCACTATCAGATAATAAAAGGCCACTTTTTTCAAGGTGGGATCAATAAAATGTTAGAATTATCTTATACTTTTGTGATTGGAATCATTTTATGCTTGGTTATAATGATGGGATGGGCCAGAATAAAAACCATTAAGCCAACCCAGTAGATTTGGCAGGTATTTGCAAAGTGTTCTTTAAGATATTTTGTGTCTTGAATAGATGCACATCTTGAAGGAAGAGTAGGCAAACTGTCTGATTAAACTTCATTCTTATCCATGGTTTTGATGATCAAACTAAAAAGAAACAGAAGGAAAACCTAATTACGGGCCTTTGGAGTTTGCTGACCCGGATTGGAAAATACTCAAACCTCCCCCATTTCTTTAATTTAAATTGCATGTTCTCCTTATGTTACAAAATTTAAAGTAAAGCTTTCCAAAGAAAGGGAGGAGCCCAAATGAAGTTAACACGAAGTTCATGTAAGTTTTAACTCTACTGTTGTACCTCTCAGGTCCCCGCATGATGAGACCTGAGGTTTGTCCCAAGTTCAGAAGGGGAGCTAGAGATCAATCCTATCTATATTCCCACCTCCAAAAAAAGGAGGGAGTAGTAGCTGGTTGATGACTTTTTTTTTCTGGAACTGATTGGATACAAGTTGGTTTCAGTCAAATCTAAGCTACACTCTCATCTTTTGAAAGCTGTAGCAGAGTTCCAAAGCATGTGGGGGGAGGGGTTTGAAACAGCAGAATTCTGCAAGAAATTGTTTTATAGTTTGGCTCACTCATCCATTCTCTCATAGGTTCATTAATTCATGGCATTGTGACACAGTGGTTAAAAGTATAAATTTTGTAGTCATCTACCCAAATTTCAGACCCACGCTTTGTAAATATGGATCCTTATTTAGAATTACAAAACCCCTTGAGCCTTCGTTTCCTTAGTGGTAAAATGAAGATAATGATAGTGATACGTACTCCATAGTTTATTTAGTGGACGAAATGAGTTCCAAGTGTTAAGTGCTCAATAAACAGAAACTTAAAAAGTACATCTATTTACCCATCCATCCATCTATCCTCCCATCCATCCATCCATCCTCATTATCTGTCATCTATTTCCTGAAAAGCTCCTGTGAGCTTGACTCTAGAATTGGCACTAGGGATTCAAGGTACATTTTGTCCAGTCTGTTTGTAGTAGACAATTATAACACAACATGGTAAGTGCTGTGACAAATGTTAAGTAGAGAGACTTTTCTAATTCATTTGGGGGGTAGAGAGGGAACTTTCTTTTTCTTCCTGGAGGAAAAAGACACTTGTAAGCTATATTCAGAGGAGTGCATAGGATTGGGGATAGAAAAAATCCTTTGCTTTAATAAAGAGGTGGTCTTTCTAGCAGAGATGCTGAACAATGGACTAGGAAGCCATGGAGAGCAATGACTTCTGTCACTGGAAGAGCCATCAGGAAGAAGCTGGAAGATTACTTTGTAGAAATACATGAGAGGCCTCATGCACTGAGTAAGTGATTGAGTGGGTGACTTTTAATATCCTGAGGACTCTGAGAATCTGTGATTCTTAAGGAAGCTGGAAGTGCTTCAGTGAACTTCTCTGAGTGGCAAAATCAGTACAAGGCCTGGTCAGTCTGGACAATTTTGATGTCTTGGTAATCAGTAGTGACCAGAATGGTGATAGTTCAGACTGTGATATAACTGATTACTTTTAATTTATCTTTATTTAGAAAAATAACATAATAGTGATGGGTGCATTTTCATTAATGAAAAAATCCAATACTATCAAAGCACATAGAGTAAAAATAAAGTCTTGTCTCTATCCCTCTCCTTGTCTGTCTGTCTGCCCCACTGCTCCATTTCACACAGCTCCCTCTCCTCCCTTCTCGGGGGTAATGACTTCATCTTTCGTACCTGTCCTTCTATAGTCTTTTTAATTCATTGCGTTCATTTCTATGACTATATATGTACACGTTCATATTTAGTTTCTTAAAAAACATAAATGGGATCATACCATAAATAATATTTATTAGTTTTTAATTTAATACTAATTATGAGGATGTTTTCATGACAATAAAAAAATTCTTCATTTTAAAAGGCCACTCTCTAATAAAGTCTGCATTGTGTTCCATTGTGTGACCATAACATGATTTGATAGGCATTTACATTGCTTCCATCTCTTTTGTTATTGTGAACAATGCTGCAAAGAACATCCTTATATAAACATCTTTGTGTCTGAGTGAAAGTATTTTGGTAGGATAGAGTTTACAGATTCACTGAAGTTGAGTTACTCAACTGAGAGGATGCATCAGATAAATTCTGATGAACAACGTCAAATGCCCTTCCAGCATATTAAACCAGTTTCTATTTTCACTAGCAGTGAAGATTACTACATCTTTAAAGTATTTACAAAAAGAATATTGAAACAAACAAGAATATGTCACCCCCAAATATGCCTCTTGACAGAAAAATTATTTTGAGCTAAAGGCAATTAAGAAGCAGCAAACTCAGAAAAAGCTCCCCATTTTCTGCCTCAAGGCAGGGCATAAATTCTCCTTGCACTGAAGAAAGTCTCTTATCAGCCCAGAGATGGCACCAGAGAAATCTGCAAAGAACTTCACTCCATTAGCTCCTACCCATATATTTACCTTCCCGCAGTTGGCAGCCCTTGGAAAACTTAAAACTGATTTCCCCTGTCCTGTCATTTCTCTACAAATTATCGTTCTTTGTTGATGATGCTGTGTAAGCTGGAGTTCCGGGTCACCCCTTTGAGTTACTCTTTCTTTAAGGTTTCTCCCACATGATGTGCATTTCAGGAATTAGTAAACTTTGTTTTTCTCTTGTTAATTTGTCTTTCTGTTAGGGCCACAGCTGAAAACCTAAGATGGGTGGAGGTAATGTTTCCCTCTGCTACAACATATCAACAATCTTTTGATTTTTGGCCAATCTATTAGGTAAAATTGACCTCCAAATATTTTAATTTAAATTTCTATGATTACCAATTAGGTTGATTATCTTTTAACCTATAATTCACATCTGTGAATTACTTCTTTATGTCTCTTGCCTATATTTGCATGGGAAACACTTTATTATGGATATTAATTTTTATGTGTATGCACATATGGCAACTACATTATTTACAATGAATTATTTTATAAGTACATTTTAGTCCTTTTTATTGCTTCTGGATTTTGCATGTTGATTTTTAATCTGTGTGATAAGTAGTGTTGGCTAATCTCTGAACGAGGAGGTTAATATATGTGCAAGGAAATAATCATCACGACACCCTCTCTTTGTTTTCAGGCTTCTTTCCCACAAGTCTCCTCTTCCCCTTTTCTCTCAGGCTGCAGGGCACTCCAACCCTTCTCCAAACACTGTGGATTATGAGCCTCCGTACCTGAGTCTTTGCACAGGCTGTTTCTCCCCCCAGGACCATCTTCTTCCATATCCCACCCTGGGAACTTCTACTCACCCCTTTGAATGATTAGTGCAAAGGGAAATACAGCAATTTCCCAGAAAAGTGAAGAATCAGGGCCAGGCCTGAAAACTATAGTTTAAACTGCAGATGGGGGCTGGGGGAGAACAGAAGAGCAGTATGCTGGGTGTGAAAGCCAGGTCTATGTGACCCCAAAACCTGTATTTTTCAACCACTTCCTGAGCTACGTGATGTCCATAAAGCTTGACACGTGGAGAAGGAATGGAAAAGGTTCCAGAGCTTGGTTTTAGACTGTCGTATTTTCCCCCCTTAATTTGCAGTGCTGATCTTTGCTTTAGGCCTCGGTGTCAAAAAGGTAAAGTAAGTTACCAGCCCATGGAGACTGTCTGGGGGAGCTTGACTGGCTGTTACAGGGGTGTGTCCAACCTGCAGCCCGAGGGCCACATACAGCCCAGGATGGCTGTGAATGTGGCCCAACACAGAACCGTAAATTTACTTAAAATGTTATGAGATTTTTTGTGTGATTACGTATCACAATGTATTTAATGTGTGGTCCAAGACAACTCTTCCTCTTCCAGTGTGGCCCAGAGACCCAAAAGGTTGGACACCCCTGGTGCATCCTCATAGGTAAAATCACAGCCACTCGATAAGACACAGGCTTTCCCTTCACAATGCCTTTCTCTTCTCCAAACTCTGGCCCTAGTAGTAAAGTATCCATGTGGTCTCAATCAGCTTTCCTCCCTGTACCTTTGGTTTAACAGGCTTCTGGCATTTGGCTCTGCCTGGAACACTGCAGGGTTGTTGTTTTTTTTATGTTACAAAACATGTACATAAAATGTAAAATGAAATAAAGACAGAGAATTAATATCCTGCTTTTGAGATGCAATGACTAATTAGTGTGACACAGGCCTAAGGAGGCTTAATGTAGCTAATCTTTAGCAGGTGTTTTGCTGCTAGACAACAACGTCTTTCTTGGGAGGAAGATAGAGTCCAAAAAAAGCTCTAGAACGTCAAGAAAATAGACCTAAATGATGGAGCCACCATGCAACGGAGGAAACGGAGAACTTCACTGTCCAAGATAGAAACCACCAGTGACATGTTGCTATTTAAATGTAAGTAATTAACTTAAATAAATTTAAATAATTAAAATGAAATAAAATGAAACACTCAGTCCTTCACCCTAGCCACAGTTCAGGTGCCCAGTAGTCACCTATGGACTATGGGACAGACAGAGAACCTTTCTGTCACTGTGGAAAGTTCTGTTAGGCAGCATGGACCGGACCGAAATGGGTAAGACATGTTGAAGTGATCTGACAAAACTGGAATTCTAGCTCCGCCACTTTTTAACTGGGTGGCCATGGCAAATGACTGAATCTCACTCTGCCCAGTATTTTTGTTTATAAGCCACTCTGCTTTTATTGGAGATTCTGAGATATAAATATGATTAAAATCTCTGGTTTTATTATTTGAAATGTGAAGACTTTTTTTTATTGTTGTTCCATTACAGTTGTCCCACATTTTCCCTGTTGTGCTCCCTGCCTCGCTAATCCCCCATCCCCAGCTCCCACAGCCAATCCGCACCCTGTTGCCTGTGCCCATGTGTCTTTCATACATGTTCCTTGACTTGCCCCTTCCATGTTTTTCTATAAAATGAAGGAAATACTGCCTAGTGCAGAGGGTTTCAATGAGCCATCTGTGCGCTGTACTTGGTATGCTGTTTTCTCTTCTGAGAGGCCTCCCCCAGCCACCCTACCAAATGGGGGTGCCGTCTCTGTTATTCTTATGCACACCACTGAGGGTAGCAGAACACACCATGTCAGTAGTGATTATTTTGAGCCATAGGCACTTGAGAAACAGTACATGCAGAGAGCGGCTTTCTCCAAACTTTCCCTACCTGCTTAAAGACAGGTCCTCCGAAAGGAACTCCATTGTCTAACCAGGGAAGACGGACTCATCACTGGAGAGGGGCCTAGAAGTGGACACCACACCCAGACAAACTTTGTCACAACTCTCCTACGTCCATCTGCTCCTCTAAGGGCCCATTCGTCTTTCCTAAAAGTCCCTTAGTGTTCCCTAAGATGTGAACCTTCCCTCCCCTTTCCCTACTGAGATGATACTTAAGTCTGAATTCTAAGCCGCTTCAGGAAGTTACTCATTTTCCCTGGGTATCGCTCATGTGTACATGGAGCATCCATGTTAATAAGGTTCTGTCTGCTTTTCTCTTGTTAATCTGTCTTATATCACAGTGGGTCAACTAAAAATAGAAGGGTAGAGGGAAATGATTTTGCCTCCCCTGGACCACCCTATCACTTCCTTCATAGCATTTATCTATCTGTAATGCTGAGTCCTGCCTTACTCTTCCCCCCTCCCTCACCTGTATACTTATCTCCTTGTTTGTTGTCTGTTGTCACCATCCCTTATCACACGTACACTCTGGGTTGATTTTACCAAACCCCAACCAGTTCTCCAGTTCTTTGATGCCAACAGGATAGCCAACAATTCAACTCAATTCTGACACTAACTTCCTAGTGGTCGTGCAGACCCCACAGGTTAGGGCTAAATCCCATGAGAGTGCTCCCATTTCAGATGCCAGCTACAAATGGGGTAACTACCCTACCCCCACTTCTGCTGGGCCAACTACGAAATCAGGAGTTCTCATGAGCTTCTTCTCAGGCTCAATAATTTGCCAGAATGACTCAGAACACAGTGCTGTACTTAAAGATTACTGGCTTCATATAAGGAATACAACTCAGGAACAGCCAAATGGAAGAGAAGCATAGGACATCCCGGCATCTTGATGTGTTTGCCAGCCCAGAACCTGCCTTTGCTGCACTGTTTCAGAGTTTTTGCAACAGATGAATTATGTAGGCACAGTTGAACAAATCATTAGCCATTGGTGATTGATTCAATCTCCAGCTGAAGAGTCATGGAAGATGCAAATAACTGCATCCCCCATGAGAAAGGACAGAGGGCGATGCAGGCTGTGGACCATGTAGTCAGTGTCAAGGAGATGCTGCTGGACCAGACCAGAGTTCCAGAACCAGCCAGGCACTTGTGGTGCTGATAGGTGAGGCTGAGCTCCCTTTAAACCTGTCTGAGACCCAACTTCCACAAAGCACCTTGGATGGAATTGAAGAACATGCATTGTGGCATCACAGTTGACTCAGGGGGCTCTTCAACCAGCACGGAACAGGGAGCTGAGATTCACAATTAGTGAGCTGGCAAAGGCCATCACTAATTACCTGTTAGCTGCAGCCTCAGAGGACAGCTGGGGCCAGAGCAGGTCTGATGATTTCTGGGAGCCAGGCTTTGGCAGAGACAGTGTGTTCTTTCTGAATCCCCTTGGGACACACAGCCTCTGCTTGAAGAAGCACTGGGGGCTGGTGGAAAGGACTTTCACTGCACATTTCCTTGGATGGGTGGGGTTTGGAAGCTGAAGAGGAGAAAAGCTTTTATAGTGATGGGGAGGAACTCATCATTATGATGTCAAGGCTTTTCAAACAAATGGTGGTTGTTTTCTGTTCAAAAGCAAAGATAAAAGCTATTTTCACAGGACATTTTTATGGTTTTATTTGTTTCCTTAGAAACAGTATCATGAAAACAATATCTTACTTAGAGATTGCTATGTGCCAGCTACTATTCAAAATGCTTTGAACATAGTAAGTCAATTACATCTTAACAGTCCTATGAAGTAGTTACTATTATTCCCATTTTGCAGATGAGGGAACAGGCCCAGAGAGCTTAAGTAACAATTTGCACAACTTTTAATGATTAGTCACCTTTTAGTGTAACATTTGCATTTTCTAATGTGTTCACAAGGCAGATAATAGTCTCTCTTGTTCTTCCCCTCTTTGTTATGTGGGGCCTCCCACATCAGTCTGATTGATTTCTCCTTGGAGGGCTGGACTACTTTTTATTTCCTGGGATGGGCCTTGGAAGGGTACCAGAATATGCCACCTTTTTGGCATATTGAGTTAAAGGCCATTGAGAACCAGCAGGGAAAGCTCTTTACCTCCCCCAACTGCCTAACAATAGAGTATAAATTGCCCCTAAAGGAAACATACGTTCATAAAGGAAATTTTTATTTGTAAAGAAGTCTCCATCAGCAGGAGAGCTGCTCCCTCAAGACAACTCTTAATGCCGGAGGGACTTACCTGCATATCATGACAACACTCACCGATCACACATCTCCTCTCTTCACCTTCCCATAACTTGCCTCTGTACCCAGAAGCCCCAAGCTTCTTTGCCGCTGTTTGGCCAAAGATGGTATATAAATCTCAATCATCTAGCTGCCTTCCTGAGCCACGGCTTTCTCTGCGAGTTCCTGTGTTTATATACATGTAATTAAAACTGTTTTTTTTTTCTCTTGTTAATCTCTTTTGAGTTTGATTCATGGGTCCCAGTCATTGAACCATGAGGGCATAGGGAAAAAGATTTTTCCTTGCCTATACCACACACCGTAGGGCGTTTGGGAGCCCTTGGCTCTCACCTCCTGCATGCCAGTGGCACACCTCTCCCGATTACCAATAGCAACCAGGCCCCTCCTACATATCCAGAAGCCCCTCTTCCCCCCTCAGGGTGACTGCATTTTCTTTTCTTTTTTATGTATATATATTTTTAATTTAAATTATTTTATTGTTGTTCAATTACAGTTGTCTGTATTTTCTCCCCACCCCTCCCCCTCACACCCTCCAAACCCTGGTCCCTCCCTTGCTTCCACCCTCCTCCTTGGTTTTGTCCATTTGTCCTTTATAGTAGTTCCTGAAAACTCTTCTCCCCACTATCCCCACCCACCCCACCCCCCAGCTCCCCTGTGGCTATTGTTAGATTGTTCTTTATTTTTTATTTTTTTATTTTAATTGTTCTTGTACAGTTTTCTGTCTTTTGTTCCCATTCCAGCCCACCACCCCAGCCCTCCCCACCCCC
>PVKU01016921.1:0-13000 GCA_004027475.1 Anoura caudifer | reverse complement strand
CTGGAGGTTATCTGCAAAACCATTGCTATGCAAAACAACTCAATGGCCCTGCTCCATTTGTCCCTTCCCCCAACTCATACCTGTGGGGGAGGGGGTGAGGACATCTTATATGTCCCTCTAATATTCCCTGGACACCGTGAGTTCTGGGCCCCATTCCAACTCCCTTTTGGGGCCCCCCTCTTGGCTGCACCCTGTTACACTACCAATATCTTGATTTAATGCTAGTGAAACCTGTTTCAGACCTTCCACCTCCAGAACTACCAAATAATAAATCTGTGTGGTGATAAGCCATTAAGTTTGCAGTGATCTGTTTTAGCAGTGATAGCAAACCAATGGAACCATTTAAACAGCACAACCTAGAATGAATTTTTTCATGTTGAAAAGTGACGAGACACAGATCTGTCTTTGGTGGCATCCTCGGGACTGCTTATCCCCTTTATCTTGAACTATATTGTGCATTACTTTTCTCACTCAATTTCCTCTGAATTAAACTGTAATAGTTACTTGCGGGAAGTTGCTCTTTTGGAATATTCTATCCTTCCACTTCTCCAGTGCACCACACCCACGAGGAGTCTGGGACACAGCAGAACCTGGATGCACGCATGATTTGTCGATCTCATTTGCTTATCATTATTTTCTGAACTTAGTATCTTGTTAATAATTTTCCTGCAAAAAATAATAACAATATAAACCAAGATGGAGTTCAAGAAATAATTGCCCTTTTCCCCATCTACTTTCGGTTTTTTGAAACGCTCCATTTATTTCAGTTTGTGTAAGGAAGGCTCTCACACCAGAGCTATTATAGGAAGGATAAAATAGATTTTGAGAGGAAAATAACACAAAACAGATACTCCTTTTCTCCTGATATTTAAGAAAGACAAGTGATTTTGTTTCTGCTCAAAATTTTTGTGTTCATAACAAATGTTCTTGAGGCTCCCAGTGCCTGTTCCCACCTTCTCCACTGGCCTGTGGTTTCCTGCACATCTCTGTACCCTAACGTCATCCTCTGGCCACATGCTGTTTATGTGGACAGCTTGAACAGTGATGTTATCTGAGTTATATGCAAACATGGTTTGCTACAAGGATATATCTTAAATGAGAACTTTAATTTTCCACTGAAATTTAAGCTTCTAAAAGATGCATTCTGATCTGCCAACATAGTTATTACAGAAAAAGTGTTGTCTCTGAAACATGAACTTGGTGGTTGTAAATCATTTAGAGACAGTTCTAACCTGCACAGAAATTTGCTGATATTTGAAATGAATTTCTGTTTTCCTTCACAAAGCTTGAATTATTCTTGGTATTCTCTACTGCACCAACCGTGCTGGTGCACACATTTTAAACTCTGAGAGCGGGGGCTTGTCTGAAAATGAGGACTCTTTTCTGATCCTTAGCTGTGACTGAACAAAATAATTTCAATAACCAACTCATCACATATATTGTTTGGGTAAGCAATTTAGATGCTTATAACCACATTTTTTTTTTGAACTTTAACTTGTCAATCTGTGGTTGAAATCTTCATCTAGGAGAAAGGTCAGGTTGGGATTTTGGGGGCTCATCTGTCACCTTGCTTGATCTCCCTGTATTATTCTTCTTCGCAGAGGCTGTGGGTTTGTCAGGCTTGGGCCACCCTGAAGCTGGACTAGTCATGAGAAGCAGGTAGATAGAGAGCCTAGCACAAGGCTGTAGGGTACAAATTACAATCCTTGATTGAGAGCCTGCAGGTTGTCAGGTGAGCTGTAAGCGCTGAGCTCTAAACTCTACCTCATATTCCCAACAGCTATTCCAGGATTCACAGATGCGATGACGAAAACTCATCACTTGTAATTTGAACTATCTAAAATGTTACAGTGGGATGCAGGTGATACAGTCTGACCAACTAGAAACAAAAATATCGTTTAACATTTGTGAAAAATTTATGCAAAAAGAGCATGGCGGTCTTTTGTGGAAGTCATTAAAAACTTTGTGCGTTGGAGATTGCCAACGTGTTCTACTTCATGGATAGCTAGGAGCCCAGGACCAGGGTCCCAGCCTGTCCAGAAATGGAAGGAACATTTTTGAAGCCACATGGAAGAGACATACAGTGTAAGCAATTGCAAGAGGATGGCTGAGGGCTCGTTCCTCCACTTAGAGACTCAAGAGGCAGAAAGCGAAGTTGGGGGGATACCATTCCTTTAAGGCATAACAACTCCTCCCTGAACCCCTTCCCTCCCAGTGAAATAGGGTCCAGGGATTATCCTGGTTTCTCTAATCTAACAACTGCTCTGCCCAGGGGAATGAGCAGCGAAGTCTTAACATTTCCTTGCCCCCCAAGGCTGAGAGATAAATAAGAGGAAGGGGTCCCTGGACTTGCCTTTTACCTGGTGTACCACACGTGTGTTTAGAGGGCTGAGGGGAAAGACCTCAGGGATCTCAGGTGAATTATTCTCAATTAAACAATAGAAATCAACTCACACTTTGGCTGAGCAGTTACAAGGAGACGGGAAGTATTATGATTAAGGCATTAAATTGAGGACTCTAGACAACTCACAGTGGGTCATATAAGCCCACATTTCTGTTTTGGAGGCATTTATTACATAATTTACTGCTTTACAGATACTGAGTTTGTGGTGTTCACCAAGTTTTACTTTAATATGTTTTACATCTATCATCTATCTATCTTCTATCATCTGTCTATCCACCTATTATCTACCTATCTTATTAATCAAACAGCTAGACATCCAGACTTTTAATCTAAAATATAAATGCAGATGGTTTAGATTTTCTTTTTTGTACAGAGATATATGTTTAATTTTATAACTCTAAAAACGTTATTTATTTACTGATGTCTTTTTTTATCATTGTTCAAGTATAGTTGTCTCTATTTCCACCCCTCCCCACGCCCCTCATCCCCACCTCCCACTCTTGATCCTACCCCTCCTGTGGCTTTGTCCATATGTCCTTTATACACGTTCCTTGATGTTTCCTTATTACTTGGTTACACAAACAAAAGCTATTTAGGCATTTAGGAAAGTATATTATTTCCTAGGAAAATTCAAATAGTTTCTTGATTTGAACATTTGAATCTTGTTATTCACTTTCATTTCTTTTCTTTTTATTAAGATTTTTTTATTGTTCAGTTACTCTTTTTCTTCTTTTTTAAAACACGAGCAAATTGAAATAGTTGCTGTGACATCTATAATGCAATTTTAACCTTTTTGAAATAATTCAGATAAATATTTTACCTTTAATATTAGCTTCTCCTCATTTTTCCATGAATTTAGAAAATTATCCAGTCGTCTCTCATCTTGTGCACATACACTCAAATGTGAATATTTACTGTGTTTAATATATCAATTAAATTCAACTTATGTCTTGCAAAAATTCATTTGTTCATTCTATCATTCTATAAATGAAGTCAAGAAACATTTATCTAACAATAGGGAGATGAGTGATGTAATGGCCAACTTGCAACCCAGCTTTTGCCTCTTTTGTTTAGATTACTTAATTCTGGAGACATAATTTCAGAGAATTTTATAAAGACATAATATTAACCAAAAAGGTATTAAGCAAAACACGTTCCTCCCCAGACCTTTGCTCTGATGAAAGTTTTTTGGCTTTGTGGAGGACCGCACAGAAACCTGAATGCCTCGGATTGTTTTATTTGACTGCTGTGCATCAGTAGTTTAGGTTTTCAGAGTGCTTAACTTTTACAGCAAAGGGAGAAAGACATCATTAAAGAGATAATGTTTTGTAGTTAATTTTATTTATATATATATATATCCTTTAGTATATCCTTCAGTATTGTCAAGCAAATTCAGATTTAATAGGCTCCTAAGACAATATCTTATTATTGTGTATGGGATGATTTAGTGCCTCCTTTGGGAATTATATGTGTTTATGTAAACCAAATCAGGAAGAAAAATCAGAGTAAACTTTTAGTTTTCTCTGTAGTACCAGCAGCTGAATTCTCTTGTTGAGTAAGAAACGGAAAGGCTCCAAGCAGACAAAGACACTATTTAAAATCATAAATATTTTTTGTTCAACAAAGGAAAAATATCTTGAAGTTTTTGTTTTAACTTATATGGTCCTAGATGCATTCTTATTTAAAGACACAATAATATATTTTAAAGAGGACAGAGAAATACTGTGAATGAAATATATTTTGTAAGATTTTTAACATAACCAGATGAGTTTCACAAAATTAATAATAATGCAAATTCTGATCCCAAGCCAGTTATGTACAAGATTAGAACTATATTTAAGATTCATAATTGAATCTGGTATGATCCAATTATGATTTTCTCAAAAATTATAGTTTTAGTTTGGTAGATCTAAGCATACCAATATATGCATGAAATACAATATTTTGTTTTTTGACCATTTTATAATAAAGTTTCTTATAAATTTTGTTCTTAGAAATAAAGTTCTTGTTTAATGGTTAAAGTGTTATTTGCCATGGAAAAAAGAAGAGATAAAGTACATTAAAACTATTGTGGTATACAACTATCACTATATATTTTTCAAATACAACATCAGATTTTGAATCTATACTTTAGATTTTATAACTATGATGAACTCTATTTGAAGATAATATGTCAAGTATTTTACTGTTTATAATTCACAGAGCCTCCTGAGGTTGAGAAATGGTATTTGTGTATAGCTCATGGCCCAATTTTTAAGGTGGAAAACCAGAGAGTGAGCTAGATAAATTATGTCCCATCTTCAACAGATGGCAGAGAGGATTCTGAAATAGGAACGGATGCACCCTGCGGTGATGGGGCTCAGGCCTGCCTTCCTGCACCTTGTGTACTGGGTGACAGGCAGGCATGTCAGAGGAGGAGATTACCTGGGGTCTTGGTAGCAGGAAGCTTCACACTGTTACTACTCTCATTGCTGTGAGAGTCTCATGGCTGCGATGTTCTCATAGCCCCAAAGGATAACTGGCCAGTGAAACAGTTTGAAGTTTACTAAGCTGACCTATTCTTCAAACTAGATGGCTTCTTCCCCAAGTGGCTCCATTTTTTACTTACAGTCTGATTTTACTGTTTCTCTGATACATCTGTGCAGTATTGATACTCAATTGTTTAGGAAAATATAGTCTTCAGTAGTTCATTCATGGTGGTTTGTTTTCTGCTTTCAGACAATGGGTTGAAGGCAACCGAGTCTCCCACGGGCGTCCCATGCAATGCCCACCCTGCAGGGCCATGGGCATCCCCACTCGCTACCGATCTGCACACAACATGCACGTGCCTTTCCTTTCCTCACTCCAGGCAGGTCCCTGTGTTCCTCAGTGTTTTCCACTTCAGCGCACCCTGCCTTTTGCACCTACCTTTCTTTTTGGGTCTTGTCTTCTACTTGTATACCTTTCTCCTCCCATCGACTCTAATTTCTCAGAAATCTATTACCAGCCCATGCTGGGCTTAGGTCAGAAGTCCCTCATCAAGGTGCCAGAAATGATGACTCCTTGAATTCCCTGCACAGTCCCCCAGCTCACCCTGGCTAGTCCTGCGTTTATCAGAAGGACCTGAATACTTGAGCCAAATAGCTGGCCCTCTGTATACAAGTCTCCTAGGCAGTGAATTTGCATTGATCGTGGTGCTAGGGTTTTGTTTTGTTTTGTTTTGTTTCGTTTAGCCTCCCTTCTCTGGAGTCTGTTTTTAATGAGCAATTGTTAAAGCCTGACAATCCGGTGCCTTGAAGTTTTGGTCTTCTTGAAAAATTTCAGTAAGTAGGGGTGGCTACTAATTTTAATTTGTGAAAAGGCTTTCCTATTCCAGAGAAAGTAAATATTATACGGGTCTATGCTTAAGAGTCATTTTGCTTTTGCTTATTTATTTATTTTGAAATACAAAATTGGGAGATTTCAGGAAAAATCTGCTCTCGTTTAAAATAAGCGGACGAATCTTGTTTGTCAACCGGATGTTGCTATGACTAGAAGGTGTAGTGGTTATGCCGATTCTACCGCCTAAGAAACATCCCTCGAGCGGCTTGGTGCGGTGGCACCGAGCGTTTCTACTAACGGATCAAGTCAGAGGGTAGGCAGTGCTCGTAACGCCTTCGTGGACGGGGTCTGTGGCAGAATGGCACCTGACAAAACGAACAGGCCAGGAAGCAGTGTGGGTGAGCGAGTCAGGTCGATCTGTGGAAACCAGCGTTCACCCATTCATTAAATAGTCTTACTTGGACACTCACTTGAGCCTGGCTGGCTGCTGGGCATGTTTGTACGCAAGTCAAAACACACAGCCCCTCTCCTCTCTAAGAAAAGACTGTCACAACTTTTAATAAAACGGGAGACAGAGTGTCTAGCGCTCATGACCAGAAAACAAGAAAGGTTACCTAAGAAACCGTATGTAGTGCACAACGGAGAATTCAAGAATTACTAGTTAGAGGTGGGGATGGCTGGAGTGGGGGGAGTGGTGGGAGGGAAATGGAGACAACTGTACTTGAACAACAATAAAACATGTAGTTTAAATATTAAAAAAGAATTAGCACTTAGAAATGGGCTTGCATCAGCTCTTTATGCTATACCAATACTATATAATAACCACGAGACTGCCATGTTATACAACAGTGAACATTCACTTTTTCCCATGAATTTAAGATTGGCTGGGTTGTTCTGCTGGCCTGGGCCAAGCTCAGCTGATCTTGGCTGGGCTCACTCATGCATTTGCAGCCAGCTGGGGGGTCAGGTGGGGGCTAGTTGGCTAACGATGACTTTTTCTGAGATGACTTTTCTATACTACACATGGTCTTCCATCCTCCAGCAGGCTTGGCTTGTTCTCATGGCAAGATGAAGTTCAAAGAGAGTGAAAGTGCATGAGGCCTCTTGAGGCCTGGGGTCAGAAGTGACCCACTATTACCTTAACCATATGCTATTGGCCAAAGAAAATAGAACAAACCATCTCCAGAAAGTGAGGCAGAGAGCCTGTGAACCGAGTGAGTCATCTGGAGCTCAGAGTCCCTCCACTAGAGCAGGTTCCTTGAGAACATTGCTTAATTTGGTGTGCGACAGGTGGTTTCCATTAAGTCAGGTGTTGCTCATCGCACACAGCTGGGTTGGGTGCCGTCCTTCCTGGTACTGGTGGGAAACTGGTGTTAACCTTGAGTTCACACTGCAAGTCAGGCATTCCAGATGTGAGTCAAACCAAGGGATTAACCTGAAGGATTTGGATTTAAAAAGCAAATCCTTTGTTTAAACAGTGATTCTAATATCAGGAAAGTGTTCTTCAAAGCATGAACAATAAGCTTTCCTTGTTTCTTTCTACTATTTCAGAAGAAGAAAGATAGTACATAAATTTTTTTTGTTAAGTAAAGCACTGAGAATAATTAAAAATGATAACACAAGAAGGCATCCATGGGCATGAAGAGTGAATGGGTTTATTTCAGAAAAGTGAATTAAGGGCATGTGATACAAACATGTAAAGGGAGTTTTGAAAAAAAGACAGGCACTCATTTCCTCGTTAGTTACAAACTAACAGAGATAGGCTTAACTTGCAATCAGAAAACTATAGAGTAATGAAAAACTATATAATTTAAAACCAGCTGGACAATGGAACATGTAGCTGAAGGGAGATTTGCAATCCCTGCCACTAAAGAACTAAAGATCAGATTTAAACTATCTAAAGAGACAGCTCGGCAAAAGCGTAATTTGTAAGTCAGGCAGTTCACAGGGTGACCTCATCCTAAGCAGCTTAGTGCCTTTTTTGTGCGTCTGCACTGAGTGCATATTTCCTACCTTTCAGGCTTACCTTGGGAGTTTCTCTTTCCCCTAAAATATTCTCATGGCCAACTTTATGTTTCTTTAGACAGTTCTTTTACTCAGTTATCTAGACTATCCACCCAGTAACATTCTAATGCTTGCCTCCTTAAATTTTCTGCGAGGCCTTTATAAAGGAGAAATGAAAAATTATCAGGGAGTACATCATTACATCAGAGATTTATTGTTTATGGTCAACTGTGCAGGAGTTGTCTTACTGTTAGATGTCTGGATCTAAATTCTAGTTTTTCATCTTACCGGTTGTGTGACTAAGGACAAGATTCTCCATGTATAAAATAAAAATGACAATATTTACTTATATCAGTTTGATATAGCAGCAGAAGGAAAAATCCTATGGCAACTACTTCAAAATAAGAAAAGTAATTACTTCTTATTAAAGAAGTCCTAGGCCAGCGATGCTTAGTTTAATGATATCAGGAAGGTCCTGTTTTTTCTCCAGTGTTTTCTCATCTACAGGGTTGTCTTCCTTTAGACATTACACCTAGTTATTATAATGTTTCAACAATCAAGTGGAGAAGATCGTCTTCTCTGTTTCTCTTCTCTGTGCTAAGGGCTGAATTGTATTCCCCTAAGATTCACGTTCAAGTGCAAACCCCCCAAAACCTCAGAATATAACCATATTTGGAGAGAAGATCCTTAAAGAGGTAATGAGGCCACTGGGGTGGGTCATAATCCAATATGACTGGTGTCCTTACAAGAAGTGGAGATTAGGACAGAGACACGCACAGGGACAACCACGCGAGGACCCAAGGAGAAGATGGGCATCTACAAGCCAAGAAGATGGGCCACAGAAGAAATCAACCTGGTCAACACTTTATCTTGTACTTCTAGCCTCCAGAAATGCGAGAACGTAAGCTTCTGTTGTTTAAGCCACCTCATTTATGGTGCTTTGTTATGGCAGCCCTGAAAGTGAAAATAATATGCAAGAAAACTTTATTCCAGAAATTGCTTCATCAGACTTTCTCTCTCTCAAAAACTGGTGGCCACAACTGCGTACATGTCTAACCCTAATTTATGTGACTATAAGGGGGTGGAATTGTCATAACTGACTTAATGAAATCCCAGCTCTTTGGATGATAATGAACATCAGGAAAAGATGGGTGGAAGTTGTTAGAAAAAAAAAGAAAAAGAAATTGTAGCAAGAAAATATTGGCACCCAGTGATGTCTCTACTTAACTGCTTATTGTGAAGATTAAACTATAAAATGCGCACAACGTTTAGTATGGTGTCTTATACTTTAAACTATTATTATTATTATTATTAAGCTTCATTTTGCTAGAGTTCCCAAGGTCAATGCCTTGCATTTCTTTAAAGGAGAATGCATTGTTATTTCACTAACACTTGTCTTGGGTTAAGAACATGCATTACACAATATTTTCGTATTACAAGCATCATTACAGTATGGTTCCAACATAATTCTAATAATAAGTAATAATTATATCTGTAATTTTGTTCTCTCATTTGAAGAAAAGATTACATAATAGTTGATAAGTTTTTTAATATACAGCCCATTAAGAAGTGGTTTTTGTGTTGAAATATAAACTCTGTAGTGGGTTGAATGATGACCCATCAAATGATATGTCTACATTCTAATTCCCTGAACCTATTAATGTGATCTTATTTGGGAAAAGAGTCTTTGCAGATGTGATTAAGGTAAGAATCTTCTTTTAAAAAAATTCATTGAATTTATTGGAGGTTTCAAATGTACAATTCTGTAATACATCACTTGTATATTGTATCATGTGCTCACCACCCAAAGTCAAGTCTCCTTCTTTCACCGTTTAGCCTCGCCTTTACCCTCTTCTTCCTCCTGCATCTCCTTTCTCTCTGGAAAGTCTGCACTGCTGTCTGTGTCTAGGAGGGTTTTTTGTTGTTGTTTAACCCTTCACCTTTGTCACTTGTTTGTTGATTTATCGATGATAGCCAGTCTGAAAGGTGTGAGGTGATACCTCATTGTTGTATAATTTCTTAGTTTTTCAAAAGAAGAAAATTATACCTGTCCTAAACTTTCTTGAAGAGATTATAGTGAAGATTAAATGAGATATTTACTAAAAAAAAAAAACACTGTAAAAATCAAGAAAAATCACACAAATATAAAATAATGTGAGGAAAAATAGAAATAAAACATTCACTAACAACCCTGTGAGTGATGGAATCACTCATGGCACACTATGACATAGCCTTTGGTAGTACTTTCTTTGAAAGAAAATGCTATTTGGATGTAGATATGTTTGTTAAAAAAAAAAAAAACAACTAAGCTACTGAGGCTACATATATTCACCCAAAGAATTGCAGATTTAATGTAAAATGTAGTCAATTTGATTATTTATCTTCAAATAGACTAAACACACAGGCATCAGAAGTTTTTACTTTCCAAATGCCTGCATTAGCATCATAGATAAGTACACACATGTAGACACACACACATGTATGAGTGGATATACAGACTAATTACCAATAAGCGTGGAAAGAATACTTGGAGAAGATGTGTTTAGGATCATGTCAGCTGGGGTTGGCTCATAAAAGGAGACTCCCACTTGAAGACTGTAAGAAAGAGGTGATGCAAAGCATTTTGGACTCAATTTCAATGCTTAGATGTTGATCCTAAGACCCTGGCTCAGTATTCTATGACTTGGATATTCATTTAATCATATTTAACCTCCTCCCAGCCTTTATGAAAACATCTTAATGCTCATTATTCCTGCATATAGGGCTTAGATTTAAGAGAGTTCATAGAAATAAGGTACTATATCTTATCCATGTTGGCATTCTTAAAACCTAATTCATTACCTGGCAAAGCGTGATGCTCGAGAAATGGAAATGAAAATAGCTTATAAGCTTTACATACATTAATATTTTCCTTTATTCAAAAAACATTCTTCAGACAACTTCCATCTCACCTGTTATTATATGACTTGGGAGTAGTGACTAATATTAAATTATTTCAACTCCTCTGAAGAGAACCTATGTAGCCATCTTGATGCGATGCGTTTAGGTCATGTATATATACGTCATCTTCTTCTTGTGCTCAGACTGGCTAACATGTCAGCACCATCAATTAATGGGTGAGATTAAATTAGTACAATGCAAATAATATAGCAGGAATGCACATGGTTTTCACTAAGTGATTACTCTTTTTAAATGAGGCCTATCATGATGTCATCTATTAATGTAAAAATCATCTGATGTCTGAATAGCGGATTTGTCTGGAGCATGATTATGTTTATTCCCTGATGATGTTACAGCCGGTCTGGCCAAATGCAATATTCTAAGGCTTATCCTTGAGCTAATTGCTCTCATAATTACAGAATTGTATTTTCTCAAAAACGGAAATTGTCTAAAACTAGATTGTGATTCTTAAATAACTTGGTTTCCACTAAGAAATTGTGTTACATATGCAAACAGGTCCTCTGTTTCTTATAAGCGTAATAGTATTTGCCACAGGAAAGAAAAGCTTCCCAGTTCCTCTCAGTTTGAAAGGACAGGCTGGAAAGTGATCAGAAAGTTCAAAATGCCTGACTCAATGAAGTTTATCTTATTTTCTGAATAACTGCCAGTTAACTCTACATGACACTCTATAAACCATAATTTTTTTCTACAGAGTTCACCTAAAGTGCTGTCTTTTAAGGAGATTTAGCCACTTTTGAAAAATTATTCTGATGTCTAAGGTGCAGAGAAGGCTTTCATCAAAGGCCTGCCTGGTGGAAAACTACATTTTGATTAGGACACAAGGTGAAGGGCTTGGAAACAGATGCCTTTTAAGCAAAAATCCCATAGGACAGTGGTGAGTGGGAATCGTAATTGTCTTCCCCTGAATGCCAGAGGTTATAAGTTGAACCCAATGATTTGGTTTCCAACTGACTATATTCTTTTCTCTTTTGCACAGCAAGAAACATTAGCCTCCAAAAGATTAGAGGTCCATGGTCACCCAGGTCAGTATTTGAACGTAGGTTTACATGTTTCAAAAACCCATGCTTTTAAAAACATATGTAGCCTCTTTGGCACTTTACTGCTCCTCATTTACCAATATCCAGTCCTGGATAGGCCCTCAACCTTTAAAAATAAGTTACTTATCTGCTCCCTTTTTGGGTGGGTTTCAAGCGTTTTTTCCGAGACCGTCATAAAGCTTTCTTGATTGGTTCTTCTACAGACTGGTGTTATGCCTCTTATGTGGGTCCTCATTGTTTTTTTAGAATAGTTTTCTTCATTTTGTTTACTTTTCTCTTCAATGGCTTCCTTTCCAAACTCTTTGTCTCCTAAAATTATCTTCTCTTGTTTCTTTCTCAACAAGCTTTCTGAATTTTGCTTCTACTTCTCTAGTTTTGATCTGTTAGTTTTTAAGAGTATGCCAAAGTCCAGGACACTGTGTCCTTGACCCATTTTTATTCTCTTTCCTAGACCTTCCCGATTGGTGCTCATTGCCTCAGTAATCAGGTTAGTGTGGCTAGCTTCCAGATTATCAATATCTGTTCTAATAGCTCCTCTAAACTGTAACACCAAGGTGTTCATTGTATGTTTCTGTATTAGACATTCTTAACACAAACCAAGCCACATTTACAATTTTTTCTCTTGATATGACCTCTGACTTTGACAGTTCCCTCCCCTCTTTAAAAAATATTATTTTAATTTTTGTTACTAGCACCACTACTGTTGGGCCATCCAGAGAGTTCAGTGTAGTTTTGACAGCACCCTTCTTTTCAGTCTCAAATTTCTTTGCATTACCTTTGTTTCTTTGATTTTGCAGAATTGAACACCTTTACTAAATGTCAGCAGGAAACATTAGTTTAAACCTCTTTACTCCAACACTACCCTTTTCATCTGTCTGTCTTTGGGAGGCAGTAACAGACTCCTTTTTTCTTCCGCACCATGTTGGGTGAAGAAACATGAGTTAAAACAATCAGAAGAAGACCACTCCAGTTGTAAGAACCAGGGACTAACATTTTGGCTCTGGAACTTCCTGTGGTCATTTCCTTTCTAGTCCTTTCTAGGACTCTTTTAAGCTTTATTGCCAGAAGTGTGCAACTTTGACCCTTTGCTTCTTTAGGCTAATGATTACCTAATTAACTTTAAAGGCACGTTTAACCACTGCAATTTATGATTTTCCCACAAGACATCTGGATCCACATAACCTCCACCTTCTCCTACCTTTGTGTGCACAGTTCAGATCTCAATGCACCAACACAAACATCCTTCACATTTTCAGTTTAGCCTGAGGAGAGAGGCCAAAGAAATGCCTGAGAG
>PVKU01016920.1:0-13005 GCA_004027475.1 Anoura caudifer | reverse complement strand
GCACAATATAACCAAAGACACTGAAATTGAGAAGGGGTTGATAGTCACCAGAGGGGAGAGGGGAGGGAATTTCAGGGGTAAAGGGGGAGTTTGGAGCAACAAGTATGAAGGTCACATGGACAAAACTAGCGGGGGTGGAAATGGGAGGGGGGTGGGGAGGGCTGGGGCGGTGGGCTGGAATGGGAGCAAAAGACAGAAAACTGTACAAGAACAATTAAAATAAAATAAAATAAAATAAAATAAAACTTAAAAAAAAAAAAAGAATTGAACCTGCAACCTTTTGGTGCACAGGATAATTCTCCAACCTACTGAACCACCTGACCAGGGCAGATAATGGAAGTGTTTATGTTTATTGCAGTCACGGTTTCACTGGTGAATACATGTGTGAAATTGATCAAATTGTACACTTTAAACATATGTGATTTAATGTATTTCACTTATGCCTTGATAAAGTTGTTTTAATTAAAAAAGAACCTTGGATTAGGATTCGGTGGACAAAGAGTTTGTGCGTTCCCTTAGACAAGTCTTTTTTACTTCTATGTGTCTTCACATTTTTATTTTAAAATTGAAGTGATAGATCAGTTTATGTCAAAGTTCTCAACCAGTTGAAAAATTCTGATTGTTTAATGTCTTTTTGGCCAATTGGTATCACTTTCTTCAATTGATCTTCTAACTGTGTTAAATTTTAGTCAATTTACTGAATTCTCCCAGCGCAAACACAACAGTCCAATAGCTTGAATTTGTTCAAGCTTTGAAGAGATTGATATAAGCCTAAACTCTTCATGTTAAGTCTGCTAGCAGTACCTACAGATTCATAAGTAGCTGCCAGGTGAGGGATGTATGTTAGCCATGATTCTTGATGGTGACAGTCACAAGAGAAATGTGTTTAACTTTCCTTGATACCACCTCAATAGACTACATTGTAACTGATCAGCTCACATACTGCCTCCACTATAAAGCCTTCCTGGCATTCTTCTGTGTGATGAGCTCCTCTTTCCTGGAATCCAGAAGTACTTTACCCTCATTCTTATTGTACTAGTGTCATCTGGGGAAATGATATAACTTCTCTTTGCTTCTCCTCCAGAAAATGGGTATAATAATATAGAGCTACTGTGAGGATTAGAGGAGCTATTATATGCAAAATATTTTAGAACAGTTCCTGGTACAATGTAAGTCCTCCAATAAATGTTAATTGCAATTGTTGTAGTTAACGTGGGGTTGGCCAAAAAATTCATTTGTTTTTTTCTGTAAGATGGCTCTAGGAGTACTTAGTTGTTTTTAACTTCATTTGTAATAATTTTGTTAGATTGTATTGTGATAGCTGTCATATCAGCATGCAACATTTACTTCGTATTGTGCTTTATTATTTCAAGAAAGAAAAAAATGGAAGTGAAATGCAAAAAAGATTTGTGCAGTGTGTGGAGAAAATGCTATGACTGATCGAGTGTGTCAAAAGTGGTTTGTGAAGTATCATGGTGGAGATTTCTTGCTGCATGATGCTCCACAGTCAGGTAAACCAGTTGAAGTTGATAGTGATCAGATTGAGACATTCATTGAGAACAATCAACATTATGCCACATAGGAGATAGCTGAAATACTCAAAATATCCACGTCAATAAAGTCATTTGTAAAAAAGAAAAATGTATCTATCTTTTATGGAAAAAAACTAAATGGACTTTTTTGACCAGCTCAATAATATCACTGGGTAATATCATCATTAAAATACTTGTGTCATCTCCTTGAGGGAGCAGTAACTGCTTCAGATTCTTCTTTTTGTCCTCTGGGGCTAGTGTTCAGTGAATGCTTTTTGGAAAAAGGCACCAATGATGGCTAATAGCAGATATAGGGACTCAGGATGTTAATTTCTTTATTGAACACACAGCCTCTGTACAAATCCTGCTGACTGCAAAGGAAATGTCACCAACTGTCAGAAATACAGAAACACATTGCTCAAGCATATGTGCCAGGGAAGCCAGAAACTTGTTATTGTATGTGTGAGAAATCCACAACCAACACAGTTAAAGAAATAGTCTTGGGTTCTTCAATGAGCTCCAACAATGTATTTAAATAAACTTCACTCTCATGAGTCTACAAGGATCATTTATCCCTGAACACTTGGGGCAAGGTCATGGTGCAGAATCATAACTCCAATTTGTTGGTGTGCCTCCCCCTGTGATTTCTTTCTTGTTCTCTGAGGGCCGTTTTCTTCCCCCAGGCTTGACTCATTCAATTTGGAAGCTGCAACGAAGATTTTAATCCTGAGAGTTAAGAGTCTTCTGGCCCAAAGATTTTAGATACATGCTTTTGGGGTGAGTTACTCTACTTTCCAGAACTTGATAAGCCTCTGGCTAGGGACAAGGCGGGAGGAGATGTGGCCACCATTCACACTGGAAGCTGGCTCAGTTCCAAGGTCAGTTTGGGTGCTATCCAGGGGAAAGCACTAACTGCCAACGGCTGGCCCATCTGTCCATGCCCAGATTAAAGTGATAGTGGTGGGTGTTCTGATTCTCTGGCTGATTCTACTGACCACCCATTGCTTAAATGCTACCTCCATGTTTCTACTCTAAGAGGCCCTTCAGACACTTCAAATAAAAGGTGTGAGGCATGGACCCATTATAAGTTGAAGTGATAGGTACACTGGTAAAACCTTGATGAAGGTGGGACAGTATAGAACATGCTGGAATTTATCCTATGAACCACAGCACCTGGGAACACATCATCTCTTTTCACTAGTAAGGAGAGCTCTAGAATCAGACTGCATGGCTTCTAACCCTAACTTTACCCTTTTCTAGCTTTATGACCCTGAACATATTTCTTAACTGATTTTGTTGTCTTTTCAATGACAGAAATTCAATTTCTTATTAAATTATAAGCAATGAAATGGACTGTAACTTAAGCAAAAGTCGTTCATGAGAAGGACATCAGTGACTCATGGATTTGAAGACAGCATGCACAGGATGTTAGGAAGAAGGAAATCCCAAATGGTCCCCTGGTTACAGGAGTGTGGTCTGAATGCAGCCCCTTTCAGTCTCAATATTCAGACTCCAGGGAGGGAGCTCTTGCTTGGCCTAGAAGCCTGGGTTACACCTTGGCACTTGGTTGGGAGAGTGGGGCTTATGTCTAATAGTCCCAAATACAGACTATCTCCTGGGAAAGTAATTTCTCAAGGGAAACAGTCGCTATTAAGAACTGTGGATTCTGAGAAGTCCTCAACAAAAAATGCCCAATGTACTAACTTATATGATTTTTGTAAGCATTAAAATGAGATAATGAATTTCATGTTCTTAGCACAGTTCTTGGAACAAGAGTATACACTCAGTGTATACTAGCTGTTATTCACTGGAGCGTAGGCTCTGTGAGGTCAAATATTGTGTCTGTTTGTCCACCATTGCTGGGCAACATTGTTGAGTCACTAGATAGTTGTTGAATGAACAGATGAGTGAATATCTATATGTAATCAATGTTTTATTTTATGTTTATAAATTACATAGTATATACAAAACCAGATACAAAATATGAAAAGTAAAACTCATCCCAACATCCCATGGCTTGTTTAAAGATAAGGAAACATTTAAACTAAAAGATCTCCATCCTTGACCTCTTAAGTAAATTCCACAATGATAATCTCTGGACATTTCAACATCAGTGTTTCTAATTATTCCTGGAAGCATCTGCTGGTCATTGCAGATGATGATGTGCTGTGCTGATTGAGTGACCTGTAGGTGGGCTATTTCTTAGAATGAGATAGAATATGTTAAGTGATCTTGGCACTTATCTTTTTTTGAGAGTTGTTGTTATTATTATTATTATTATTTTTTTTAAATTTTTGTTCCTACAGGGAAGTCCGGACCATGGTTGATGTGTTTATTTTTTAAAAGATTCTATTTATTTATTTTTAGAGAGAGACAGAAAGGGAGGGAGAGAGGGAGAGAAGACTCTATGTGAGAAAGAAACATCAATCAGTTGTTTCTCATAGACGCTCACAACCCAGGCATGTTTCTTGACTGGGGATCGAACTGGCAACTTTTGCTTTGCAGGATGATGCCCAAAAAGCTGAGCCACACTAGTCATGGTGGTGTGTTTATTCTTTATTAGAGATTTAATCCTTGTGATCTTTAGGTACTTTAGTTGTGATCTTTAATAATATTTAGTTGTTGAACTTGTAAGGGAGTTTTTTGGTACCAATCATTTATTCATTCTTTTATTCATCCAACAGATATTTATTGAGTGTCCTCTTTGTACTATGGACAGAGATAGGGGCCAGAGAATTATCTGATGAACAAAAGCCAACATGGAACTAAGCATTTGGGGGTACAGATTGATGTGTGTCAAAATTCACAAACACATGTAAAATCATCTGTGATGAGTGTTATTAATGAGACATATATTTTGTCTATCAAAAGTATCTGGCCTTCTCTGGCCATAGGGAAAGTCTTCCTCTATTAAGTCATACTTGAGCTGAGTGTTGGTGGATTAGTTTGGCATTAACTAGGCAAAAAAAAGAGAGGAAGAAGAGTTCAGGAAGCAGGAGATGAAAGTGCACATACTCTGAGGCCAGAAGGAACTTGGTGGAGCCTGGCTAGGAAAGGCTGGAGTGGCTGGAACAGGGAGGTGGGGTAGTGCAGTCTAGATTGCAGCTAGAAAGTTGGGTTGGGTGTCAATTCACATATGGTCTTGCATGTTCAAGTGTTTAATCAGCAATGGATTTTAATGATGGACATGACCCAACACTATTTGCATTTTAAAGTACTGAAATCCAAAATACTAATTAAAAAGATATATGCATTCCTATGTCCATTGAAGCATTATTTACAATACCCAGGATATGGAAGCAACATAAGTGTCCATCAATAGATAATCAGAAAGAAGAGGCAGTACACGCACACACACGCACACGATGGGATATTATTTGGCCATAAAAAGGAATGAAATCTTACCATTTGCAAAACATAGATGGATCTATCAGTATGCTAAGTGAAATAAAACAGAGAAACATAAATATCATATGATTTCACTTGTATGTGGAATCTAAAAAACAAAATAAATGAAAAAACAAAACAAATAGAATCATAGATACAGAGAACAGACTGATAGTTGCCAGATGAGAGGGGTGCTGGGGAACTGGTGGAAAAGGTGAAGGGATTAAGAAGTACAAATTGGCAGTTACAAAACAGTCATGAGGATGTAAAATACAGCATAGGGAATGCAGTCAATAATATTGTAATAACTATGTATGGTGTCAGGTGGGTACTAGTCTTATGGGGGATCACTTTGTAAGTTATAGAAATGTCTAATATTCTGTACACCTGAAATATTATAATATAATATTCAATGTCAACTGTAACTGAAACATAATTTTTTTTTAAAGACTGCTGAAGTGGTGGTTTGGAAAAGGGACTGGAGGGGCTGGAGTGATGGCAACAGTCCAGTGTGTTAACTGTGACTCAGCTCTGTGGAAACATATCTTGGGTTGGTGGGTGTAGCAGATGACAACTGTGGTGAGAACTGTTCCACCAGGCATGTTGTCTCCCATCTATTACCACCATCTGATAACTGACAACTCAAACACTGTTTAATGCTGGCTTCCACAGAGGCCTCATTAGCAATTGGAATTCTACATCATCCCTCAAATAGATCACAGTAACTTCCATAAAAAGAAATGTGAAGGAAAAAGACATAAAATAGATGATACTTTAATTATCTCTGACCCAGAAAGATTTAATCCTTTCCCTGTTCATTTAAAAAGAAACAGTTGTAACCTTTCCACCAACCTTCCATTCAGTTATTTTTCATTCATTTACTCATCCAACAGTTTATACTTACTAGCTCCACTCTTGCTCTAGATGTTGGTAAATCAAATGTGAATGAAACAGTCTCTTCCCTTCTTCAGAGAGAGCACATTCTAACAGGAGGGGAGATCAAAATATCAACATTAAACTAATATACTGTGCTTGATGGGTTCTAGGATAAGATGTATGTGAGTCTTGAGAAAGGAGCACTGATTGCTTCTAAAGAGGTGACAGGGGGAGCTTTGCGGAGGAGGTAATTTCTAGCTTGGTTATAATAGCTGGTAGCTATTATTGGGGAAAATGGAAGTCTACTGTACTGGAGGAATATTTTAGGTTAAGTATGAAGTATATGAGATGTATCTGGTCAGTGGGTATGTAATTATATCTAGTATGCTTGGAATATATGCTGGGACATATTCGGTAAGTTACATTGGTCAAAAGAGAGTGTTCTAACCTTGTGTTTGTCCAGTGTGGTAGTCACCAGTCACATATAACTCTTTACATTTAAATTAATTAAAATTAAACAAAATTTAAAAAATTAGTTCCTCAGGAACATTAGCCACATCTTAAGGGTTCAGGAGCCCCATATGGTTAGTGGGTACCATATTGAACTGCAGTAATATGGAGTATTCCATCACAGAAAGTTCTGTGGGAAAGAGCTGTACTAACCTAACTACCTTTAGGAGAAGATGAATTGATCAGAGTAGTTATAGGAAGACCTCAGTCAGGGTCAGTAAGGGAGGAGGTTGCAGAGGGTTTAGGTCCCTTTGACCACAGAATGAACCAGTTGGAGATAAACCAAGCAAAGCAGAGGATTTGGCTAAGGCACTTCTGATTGTCTTGGCTAGAGGGTTTTCATCTCATGTCAATGACATTATAAGAAGGCCATGTGCAAACAAGATAAACAGGAATTGTGGGTGGTCTGGCTAGTTTCATTGTGGAGGAACTGAGGGGAGAAACTGAGGGGAGGTTGTGTGCTGGAGCAATAAGAATGATGTGTCAAGGGTTTGATGGGGCTATAAACAGAATGCTTGAACCCATCCTCTGAGCTTGAGATGTACCAGGTATTGCAGACCTGGTGTGATTCTGCTGACATGGTTGCAGCCACCAAAAATCAAGTAGGTGGTTGGAAATCCATACTGCCTTCCCACTGACCTGTCAGCCTCTGCCCAGAGGGAATGCCTGGGTGAGACAGTAGCACTCTTTCTCTGGGGACTGGCTGGGGTAACTAAGTTTAGTCAGCTTGTTTCTCAGTACTTCCTACTTTGCTTCCAGCAAAGAACCTGCCAAAGGTGTTAAGTTGGGTGGAAGAGAAAAGAGTGGCTTGGACATGCACTAAAGCAACAGGAAAAACTTGTTCAAAAGCACGAAGGAAGGAACTACATGGCATGTTTGGGAAATAGTCCTGTGACTGAAATACAAAGAATATGAAGAATGTAGAGGCAAATGAGGCTGGTAATTTCAGGTGGGCCAGACTGCCAAGGGTCTGCTAGAATGTCCTGGAAAGAGGCACATTGGAAAGATCTGGTCTTCAGAGCCAGAGGTCTTCTATCCATTGGCGCTGTGAAGTTGAGCAAGTTTTGAGCTTCAGTTTCCTCATGATTATACCCTGTAAATAAGGGTTTCCTACTGAAATGAGTGCCAATATTTTAATAGTACAGTTTAGATGTGCCAAAAATTAGAGCTCGTTTATTTTCAGTAACTTATCGAAACATCTTGAGTGCCCATTCTTCTAACCTGGCTTAGACATTGCTTAGATATCTTTAGTTCTGCTTACCTTAAAAGGTTGTTTTTCTTCTTGCTCTTAAACTGGTGCCTGTATATACGGATTGCATCTACTATTATGGACTGGGGCCTGGACTGTTTGTCCACAAGGCTGGTCCCTCTGGGTCTTTGCTGGCCTCATGAAGATATCCTTAGTCTTACCTGGTAATTGCCACTAAAGTTTAGAGATGGTAACACTTTTGTCTTATTTTCTTGGTTAGTTTTCTTTTGTGTGTTTTTCTTCCTCCCCTTGTTGATGTGGGCCTTTTTTGCTATAGATCTCCTGAATCTCAGCTATACTCTGCCTCTGAGCCCAAGATCTGGTCCACTCCCAGCCTGTACTACACAGTCACCTCTCAAAGAACTGCTGACTCTCAACCTATTAGTTATCTTTTTGTATTCCTCACTGGGTGCATATGGAAACATCTGGATTTCTTCCATATAATTTCTGTCAAAAATATGCCATGCTTCCTTTTATTCTATTATTGCACATCTTTAGAGGGACTCTAAAAGTAGTTTTCTTCTAGAATTCGAGTGAAAAGTTGGTCCCAAATCCATGAGGTTTTCAGGCCCCACCTCATATTATGTGGCATGTTACTATCTTTCACTCAGTTCCACCCAAGTTCTTGACCCTGGTAGGAAGTCAGTACCACTGTGCCTGATCTCTGGACTCTTTCCCTCTTCCTCCACTCCCCCTTGCAAACTCCCTTACCATGCAAATACCCTCCACTTCCTGTCTGGGCAGCTGGGAAACTTTCTTACATCATATTTTGATTTCCAGGCTCCTCTGGCTTGTGGTAAAAAAAAAAAATGTACATTCAGATAAAAAAAATCTTTACTTTTGACATGTTCAATGGAGATTTTAGAATTACTTTTTCAACTAAAACTAGCTTCAATATTTTTTAGTACAGTGACACACCAGTGAAACAATATCATTGTTTCATGGAGCATCATGATGATTCATGGAAACCCAACAGATGAATTTGAAGGATGTAAGAATCATAAATGGCAAAGGTTACAGAAACAGACTGTTAGAGCAGAATTTGTCCCTGTATGCTATCCAAGGGATGGCTTCTTAGGTCCCTCAAATTCTTCATAAGGATGTACAGATATGAATGTTATTACTTGTGCTCAGTAAGGAGTCTGCCACGTATGAGATGCTACTTTGCCATTCTATTTTTTAAAAAATTCTGCTGACCTCTTTCCCTGTCTGACTTAGATTCTGTCCCATCACATGTGCCATATATATTTTGCAATATAGTCCCAACTCCTTCCTTAGTGTTTACTGCAACACAGTATGAAGTGAAGGTCAATTCCTCAAGGACACACCCTGAGGTCCAGTCCTGCAGCATGAGACTCCAAACCCGATTTTGGTGGTCATAAAACTGAGCAGTATTTTTTATTGTCTTAGCATAGGCTTTCTCAGCCTCAGTACTATTCACATTTTGGACTGGATAGTTCTTTGATGTGGAGGGCTGCCCTGTGCACTCTGTACAATGTTGAGTAGCATCCTATCCTCTACCCACTAGATGCCAGTCATTCTTTCTAGTTGTGACAGTCAGAATGTCTCTAGATATTGCCAAATGTCCCCTGGGGGACAAGTCCTACCTGGATGGAAATAACTACTCTGCTGAGGAAAAATGGAAACCATGTACTCAATAGACAAAAACCACAGGGCACATAATTTAAGAGAAATTTTTGAAAAGAAGTTGTTTAATAATTTAAAAACTATCATAATTGTTATGCTATTAAATAAAATACTTACAAAATGCCCAACATATACATTTTCTTTTTTTATCCTCACCTGAGGACATGCTTATTGATTTTAGAGAGAGGGGAAGGGAGGGAGAGGGAGAGGGAGAGAAACATCAGTGTGAGAGAGAAACACTGATCAGTTGCCTCTTATATGTGCCTCAACTAGGGATGGAACCCACAACCTAGGTGTGTGCCCTGACCAGGAATTGAACCTACAACCTCTCAGTTTATGGGATGATGCTCCAACCAAAGGAGCCACACTGGCCATGGCTATAGGTTTTCTTAATGGTTATTATGAAGATTTTGGCCTTAGTTCAGTATAATAGTGTTTTGCCACTAAAGATTTTTAAAACAGGGTACTGACTATATCAAATTTATATTTTAGAAAGAGGTATCTCTGATGGCACTTTGGAGGACTGATACAAGGAGGTAAGGTTGTTGACAGCAAGATAAGTCAGAATTTGGAAAAAGAATTCTGATTTCCTGAATACTGGTAGAAGAGTCTGGGCTGGATACATATATATACAGGGTGGGGCAAAAGTCAGTTTACAGTTGTGAGTGCATGAGACATAGAGTTTATTCTCATATTATTATTATACTATTTTCCACATGAACAACTATAAACCAATTTGTCCCCATCCTGTATAGTGGTTGGAACTGAGATAATTAGTGGCAATCAGGAGTCATTCAGACATTCTCTCAGACTGGGAGGCCAGAGGCCTGATAGCCTGCCAAAAGGTTTTATTGTAGGATATTGTAGTGCACGAGATTGTAATGTAAAGATGCATTCTCTTTTTCATCCCCTTGGTGAATCAGATTCCAATCATAAACATTTCAAATGTGTTACTATTATAAAAATCCGTTTCTTGAAGATGGCTTTCTTCAGGCATAGCAACATCATTTACAATGCCCAGAAGTCTCCTCTTTGTTAGAATAGAGTAACTCATTGGCAGAATCTTTTTGAAAATTTCCAAGGAGAAATGATGGATTGTTTGTGCTCAGTTTTAGCATTGGTATCCTTTTCTATTTGATAATTTACCTGTTTTCACAGAATGCTAGGCTCCTACGCATCCTAGGACATAGCTCCATTTTGCCATCTTGTACATTTTGTATATGTTCTATTCTAGTGGATGAGAAAAGGCCACGGTGCTGCAAACATGAATTTAGAACTTGGATGGCACGTGGGTCAGTAATCTATTGTGAAGAGAGGGAGCAGCAAACTGAGGAGTTCTGGAAGCAAGCAATAGTGTTTCTGACCAATCAATTATGTGCTAAAACTTACTCATGCTGCTGTTTCCATTTTGAACTGGTAACATTTATAAGCCTAGCTGCTTATCAACCATCAGTGGTTTACAGACACAATGGTGATATGCTCTCATTAGGTTTTGCAGGTGTGGTTTCCAGCAAAAGACAATGTATGCAGTTCCCTCTCCTTTTGTGTTGGTGAACTGGAGAAATTTTTCCTTCCTGGGCTCTGCCATGTCCTTCTCCAACCTGCAATCAGTTTTACTCTCCCCTCAATTATTAGAAAAATGAGCTTTTATGATAAATTTGCTCCTAAATTAACTTGAAGACTGTTCCCATGCAGATTGCAATGTTAAATGTTTTCCTAAAGATCAACCCTTGAAAAGTTTCAGCGCACTCAGAGAAATGGTTTAAAGAACAATCTTCAGCACATCCCCCAGAGTGGGGTGTTTACAGAACTCCCTCTTCCTTTATACTGTACACAACAAATCTCTTATGTTCTGCATATGCTGTACTGATCTGCCACTTTTGATGTGTTTTGTTTACTCCCAAACTAGCCACTGATATCTTGCTGCTCAACCCATGTAGTTTCTCTGATTGAATGCCAGACAGCCCCTCTCAATGCAAAAGTCATATCTAAGATCCACTTACAGGCCACCCAAAGTGGGCTTTTGATATTTTGGAGTTGTTTTATTGTACAGTTCCAGCCCTTGGCTTCAGGAAACACAAGTTTCAGAACAGTTGTAATTTCTAAGTCCATTTTTTTCATACCCTTGGTCAGGGTTTTCTGGGATGTTACTTTTCCCGTATTAACAGGCTTCCTTGCGCCTTCAGCTCTCATTCTCTGACTCCCTTCTACCTCATACCCTCAGGTAGAGAATGTATTAGAAACTCAACTACAGTAGAATAACCTTTTCTCAAGGAGAAAATAAGGCTCACCCCTGCCTAAAAAGAGAGCAGGGCAGATGGCATTTGCATTCCAGAATGACAATGATGATGATGGTGACGATAATGGTGATGATTATGCTACCGTTAATGGAAACACCTAATATTTGTTGTAGTGCTTGATGCCGTGCTTTACATATTCAACACTACTGAGTCCTCACAACAGTTGTAGAAAGCACTGTTGCTCTTCCCATTTTACAGATGAGGGAGCCAAGAGAAGTTATCAATTAATGATGATTATAAATAAAGAGAAGGAATAAGAGTTGTCCTGGTTGTTAATGGTCAAAGGCAATATCTGGTGACATCGATTCATTCATTTATTTATTAATAAAATTTTAATTTTTTCTATATACCAGGTCCTAAGCTGAGTGCTAGGCTGTAACACTCTCCAATGTAATCCTTAATGTGCCTAAGTGGTGATTATTTCAGACACTCATCAAAAACCTGCAATATACAGTTATTCTCTGCTGACATCTAAATGAAGATTTGCCATGTTCACAATTGAGTTATTTGAAAGTCTGAAAGACACAAGTCTTTTCTAGGATACTGAACTAAGTAGGACAGAAAATTTGCCCTCTAAAAGAATTTTTTGAAATATTTTATTGATTATGCTATTACAGTTGTCCCATTTCTCTCCCTTCATTCCCCTCCACCCTGCACACCTCCTCCCACCCACATTCTCCCCCCCCTTTGGTTCATGTCCATGTGTCATAAGTTCTTTAGCTTCTACATTCCCCCTACTATTGTTGCCCTCCCCCTGTCTATTTTCTACCCACTGTCTGTGCTACTTATTCTCTGTACCTTTTCTCCCTCTCTCCTCCTCCCACTCCCCTGTTGCTAACCCTCCATGTGATCCCCATTTCTGTGTTTTCACTCCTGTTCTAGATGTTTGCTTAGTTTGCTTTTGTTTCAGGTGCGGTTGTTAATATCTGTGAGTTTGCTGTCTTTTTACTGTTCTATTTTTTATGTTCTTTTTCTTAGGTAAGTCCCTTTAACATTTCATATAATAAAGGCTTGGTGATGATGAACTCCTTTAACTTGATCTTATCTGAGAAGCACTTTATTTTTCCTTCCATTCTAAACGAGAGCTTCGCTATATAGAGCAATCTTGGATGTAGGTCCTTGACTTTCATGACTTGGAATACCTCTTTCCAGCCCCTTCTTGCCTGTAAGGTCTCTTTTGAGAAATCAGCTGACAGTCTGATGGGAACTCCTTTGTAGGTGACTGTGCCCTTATCCCTTGCTGCTTCTAGAACTCTCTCCTTCATTTTAATCTTGGCTAATGTAATGATGATGTGCCTTGGTGTGTTCCTCCTTGGGACCAACTTCTTTGGGACTCTCTGAGCTTCCTGGACTTCCTGGAAGTCTATTTCCTTTGCCAGATTGGGGAAGTTGTCCTTTATTATTTGTTCAAATAAGTTTTCCACTTGTTGCTCTTCTTCTTCCCTTTCTGGTACCCCTATAATTCAGATGTTGGGACGTTTAAAGATGTCCTGGATGTTCCTAA
>PVKU01016919.1:0-13010 GCA_004027475.1 Anoura caudifer | reverse complement strand
GTTTTCCTCCCATCACTATTGGTTCCCTGTGCATTTTTCTTCATTTCACTTATTGTAGCCTTCATTTGTTCATCTAATTTGCGACCAAAATCAACCAATTCTGTGAGCTTCCTAATCACCAGTGCTCTGAACTGCACATCTAATAGGTTGGCTACCAGTGCTTTGAGCTGTGCATCTGATAGGATGGCTATCTCTTGGTCGCTTAGATGAATTAGCTCTGGAGCTCTGATCTGTTCTCCCATTTGAGCCATTTTTGGTTTGGGGGTGTTGTTGTTGTTGTTGTTGTTGTTTGGGGGTGTTGTTGTTGTTGTTGTTTTGTTCCGGTCATGGCTGTTATGTAGTGAGGGGCATTCACTAGGATGGGGCAACCCAGTCACAAAGTTGTGATGCTGTATGTGGGGGCAGAGTCCAAGAGGGAACAATGGCTCCTGCTCTGCTCACTCTCAGATTCCAGTCCCCTCCACTGCTTTCCCCAAGCAAATTGGGCCCTTCTGATGCTGATTTCCATGTGGGTGGGCCTTTGCATGTTCTAGAACCCTGTGAGTCTCTCCAACAAACTCTCCTGTGAGTCTGGGATTCTTTCCCAGCACTTCAATCCCCACAGGTGTTTTCTTTCTTTTTTTTCTTTTTCTTACTATATTTTGTAGTAAATATAAATGATTATGCTATTACAGTTGTCCCATTTTTCCTCATCATTCCCCTCCACCCTGCACACCCCCTCCCACCCACATTCCCCCCCTTTAGTTCATGTCCATGTGTCATAAGTTCTTTAGCTTCTACATTTCCCACACTATTCCTGCCCTCCCCCTGTCTATTTTCTACCTACCGTCTATGCTACTTATTCTCTGCACCTTTTCCCCCTCTCTCCTCCTCCCACTCCCCACAGGTGTTTTCAATCAGTGTCTCTAGGCTCCACTTCCAGGCGCTGGGGCCCTGTGCTGCACAGTCTGCCCTGCTGCCCATTTTCGCCTGGTTTATCTGCACACAAATGTGTGACGGCAGTCAGCCACCTTGTGCACCTCGCTTGGTCTGCTCGTTGCCTCCCTTCGCTCGGTAACTGCCACCTGTGCACCTGGGACCACCTTTTCCTGCCTTGACCCATCTCCACTGGCTGCTGACCCCACCCCTCTTACCAGTCTGGGTGAATTGTTGTCAGACATCCATACAATTCAATTTTCTATCTGTTCTGGTTGGGGTTTTTTGGTTCTATATTTTTGTTATCCTTAATCTTGGTTGTGAGAGGAGGCACAGTGTGTCCACCTACGTTCGCCTCCATCTTGGCCGGAAGTCCCTCATTATCAAGTATTAACCACTCTATAACTGTTACTATTATTACCAGGTGCAGTACATACATGTTGAAAACATAAACACAGTCCAGCCCCTGACCTCACAAGGCACATAAATCATACCAGAAGGGTAAGAAAAAGATAGCTTAGTATGATTTAGCAGTGAATACAACTCTAAGCTTCCTTTCATACCCAAGGCACAAGTGGAACTCTGAGTCATGATGCATAGCTGAACCTGTCTAAATAAAAGACACCTAGCTTTTTCTCTTCTTTTTTTTTTCTGTTCATATTTTCTTTTTACCTTTTCACCCATTGACCTTTTGACTCTTAAAAAAACATTTTAAGAAAATAAAAAGGCAAACCAGATACAACATCTGAAAAAGGATTTGTATCCAGAATATATACAAAGTCTTACAATTTAACAATAAAACAACCCAATTCAAAGGTGAAGAATTTAAACAGAAATTTCACCAAAGAAAATATACATGGCAAATAAGCTCCTGTAACAATGCTCAAAATCATTAGGGGAATGCAAATGAAAACAAAGAGATACCACTATACATTCACTAGAAGAGTTCAAATTAAAGAGACTGAACCTAAGCTTCAATGAGGATGTAGAGCAACTGGAAATCTCATAAACCAGTGGTGGGAATGTAAAATGATCCAATCATTATGGGGGAAGTTTGACAATTTCTTTAAAAAGTGAAATGTACACTTACCACACAATCCAGTAATTCAACTCCCGGGTATTTATCTCAAAGAAATGAAAACATGTCCTTGAAGATTTAAGAATTTTCATAGCAATTTTATTCATAATAGACCAAAACTAGAAAGATCCCAAATACCCATCAGGTGGTAAAATGGGTAAGCAAACTGTAGTACATATATCCATTCAATGAAAATCACTATTTAACAATAAAAGGGAATGAAATACTGATACATGCAACAACACTGATGAATCTTCAATGTTAAGTAAAAGAAGTCTTTCATTAAAAGGTTATCTATTGTGTAATTTTATTTAAATAAAAATCTAGAAAGTGTAAACTTATAGTGACAGAAAGCAGACTGGTAGTTCCTGGGGGGTTGGAGGGGTTGACTATAAAGGGGTAAGAAGAAACCTTTTAAAAAATGTTCTGTATCAGGATTCTGGTAATCATTTGACAGATGTATCTGTCAAAACTCATCAAATTGTACACTTAAAATGGCAAATTTTACCTGAAAAATGCCGATAAGTTAAAAAAAAAAAGATGGGGAGGAGGTGGAAGGAGGTGAAGAACGAGGAAATTTTTTACAAATTCATTTGCAAAGGCTGTCACTTGTTCTATCCACTCACAAGGTAATCCCTCACCTAAACGTAATCGAGACCTACTAAAGACACTTGAAACACTAGCAAAATAGTATACATTGGAAGAAAGCACAGTTATTATCTCCTGGTGCTTTAGAACTTTAGACCATAATAAAGCCATTGCAATAAAAGAAAGGTTGGAAGTAAGGTAGGACTCAAGCAGGACTTGGAATACAGGGCAAATCTGGGATTTAAAAAAAAATCCTTTGGACATGTAAAATAATTTGTTTAAATATTTTTAGAATATCGAAATGGAAATTCATTTACAGAGCTGAGAAGCTATCCTTGGAAAAAGCCTCTGATTTCCATATGGATTCATATGAAATAGTCTCTGTGCTCATGGCTTCCTAATTCTGAAAACTGGAAATTCCACACTCCCTTCTCTCTGCAAGAGTCCTGTTCCCCCACATGACTTTTCCCCCTTTTAATACAAGAAACATCTAATTAACTTTTCTGCCACATGCAGCTGGCACCAAAGCAAACCAAGCTGTGGGGTGGCTGACCCAGAATTACTGATGAATGTTCAGAGTAAACATGTTTTCAGCCAATCTGGAATGGTATATTTCTAAGAGGACAAAGAGCTCTTAAAATTAATTAACTCATCTGGACAAACTGTCCATCCAATGGAAGTTTTTCAGTAATGAATATCAGACCACAGATCTTCCTGCAGCTGAACTTGTTTATCATTCAAGGAGGCTGCTTCTGCATGTTTCCTGGATAACTTCATGATTTTTATTTTCACAGGCTTCTGGTTTCTTATATTTATATAAGCAGGCCAAGAAATCAAAACACACAAGTTTAAATGGAAGATCCCACAGTTCCCCAAAAGGCAGAGACACCTACATTTCTCTCCTTTTCTACATGAACATGTCAGAGTAGACAATTGAGGAGAAAAAGATCCCATATTTGAGAAGAAAAAGAGAGGGCCTCATTAAAAAGTATGATCTTAAATGGTTTTGTCATATGTGGAAAGTCTAACGAAGTGCTGCTTTCTGATACAAAGATTGATTGGAGGTCATACGCAAAAATGACATCAGACGCACACAAAGGCTGCAGCTTAACCCTAAATTAAGACATGCCAAAGTCAGTATCCTGAAAGAGCTTACTTGATTGCATGGTCTATGTCAAGCCTGGTTTTTTCTGTTTGTTTGACTATTTGTTTATTTTTATTTACAAAGAACATAATCTTCTGAGTGAGCTCTGATGGTGGCTCTGAATGGAGCAGCAGTTTATCCTATTTGAGGTAGAGGGAAACCCCTGCAATATCCTAGAATGCCTTGCATTCCTTAGAATTAATCAGCCACGTTGCCTGATGTGGTGGAGATCTTACTGTTCTCTTAGTTACAGGGGTCCTGAGAGATGCTCTGACCAGCTTAGGAAGCAGACAGAGTGCCTCCAACCCTCTGTGAACTAGCCTAGGTAGATCCTTTGTTACCCCACATGAATCTACCCCACTGCCTGCCTCCCTATGGGGTTTTTCTAATTTCATTCAAAGTCCTTCCTGCCACAGAACACTTTATGGGGCAATTCATGTGATGACTCAACTAAAACAAGAGAGTAACTACCATATGTCAAGTAACTACTATGCACCGGCACTGTGCTATCTTATGTATCATGTTATTTACTGTCATGACATATAATATCATATCATTCTACAATAACAAATGTAACAGTACAGAGTAATAAATAAGAGCACAGGTTCTAGAGTCAGACCACCTGAGATCAACTTTTTCACTTCACCACTTATAAGCTGAGTAACCTTGGAGAAGATAAATAACCTCTTTGTTCTTTAGTTTCCACATCTAAAGTAGAGATGAGAGAATCTACTTCACAGAATTCCTGTAAAGATTAAATGTGCTCAATAAGTGTTATCCATTTATTATTTGTTTTACAGATATAAAAACTAACACCTAACAAAAATTCTCAACCCACACTGGTGTGGCTCTGTTGGTTGGGCATTGTCCTACAAAGCAAAAGGACACCAGTTCCATTACCAGTCAGGGCACATAATTACATTGCAAGTTTGGTCCCTAATCAAGTGGTATGAGAGGTAATGAGCTCAAAATCAATCAAAAGAAGAACACTGAAAAACACACAAAGACATGGATGTCAAATAACATGTTATTAAGCTATGAATGGGTCAACAATGAGGTCAAGGAAGAAATCAAAAGATATCTTGAAACAAATGAAAATGAGGACACAACAATCCAAAATCAGTGGGACACAAGGAACACAATCCTAAGAGGGAAAATTCATAGCATTACAGGCCTATCTCAAAACAACAAGAAAAAGCTTAAATAATCTAACTTGACATTTAAAGGAACTTGAAAAAAAAAAAAACAATCAAAGTCCAAGTGAGTAGAAGAAAGGAAATAATAAAGATCAGAGCAGAAATAAATGAAATAGAGTTTTAAGAAAATTATAAAAAAGATCCAATGACTCCAAAGCTGGTTCTTTAAAAAAATGAACAAGACTGGCAAACCTTTAACAAGACTCATCAAGAAAAAAGGAAAGAGGACCCAAATAAATTAAACCAGAAATAAAGGAAGAGAAATAACAAGTGACACCAAAGAAATACAAAGGATTATAAGAATATATTATAAACAGCTATATGCCAACAAACTGGACAATCTGGACAAAATGGATAAATTCCTAGAAACATACAACCTTCCAAACTCAATCAGGAAGAATCAGAGAATCTGAATAGACAGATCACACCTAGTGAAATTGAAGTAGTAATCAAATAACTCCCAACAAACAAAAACCCTGGACTGGACAGATTTACAGGTGAATTTTACCAAACATTCCAGGAAGAACTAACACCTCTCATCAAAGAATTTCAAGTAGTTCAAGAGAATGAAAGCCTCCCAAGCTCATTTATGAGGACAGCATTATCCTAATTCTGAGCCAGAAAAAGACAATACAAAAAAAGAATTTTACAGGCCTGTATCACTGATGATCACAGATGCTAAAATCCTCAACAACAAATTAGCAAACCAAATACAGCAATGCATCAAAAAGATCATACACCATGATTAAATGGAATTTATTCTGGGAATGCAAGGTTGGTATAATATTTGCAAATCAATAAATGTGATTCACAACATGAACAAAAAGAATGATAAAACTACATAGTCATATCACTAGATGTAAAAAAAGCATTTGTTAAAATTCAGCACTAATTTATGATAAAAACTCTCAGCAAAATGAGACTAGAGGAACATACCTAAATATAATAAAGGCCATATATGACAAACCTACTGCCAGTATCATACTCGATGGGTAAAAACTACAAGCATTCCCCCTAAGATCAGAAACAAGACAGAAATGTCCGCTTTCACCTATCTTATTCAACCTGGTACTAGAAGTCAGAGCCATAGCAATCAGATAAGAATAAGAAATAAAACGCTTCCAAATTTAAAAGGAAAAAATAAAATTATTTATTTGCAGATGGCATGATACCGTACATGGAGAACACAAAGATTCCAAGAAACTGCTAGAACTGATAAATGCGTTCAGCTAAGTAGTAGGATACAAAATTAATATCCAGAAATCAGTTGCATTTTTATATGCCAATAATGAACAGAAAGGGAAATTAAGAAAACAATCCCACTCACAGCTGCTTCAAAAAGAATAAAAAACCTATGAGTAGGCCTAACCAAGGATGTAAAATACCTGTACTTGGAAAATTATAAAACAATGAAAAAAAATTAAAGAAGATACAAATAAGTGGAAGCACATACCATGTTCATGGATAGAAAGAACTGACATCATTTAAATGCCCATACTACCCAAAGCAATCTATAGATTCAATGCAATTTCTATCAACATTACAAGAACTAGAACAAATACTTCAAAAATTTGTATGGAACCACAAAGGGTCCCACACAGCAACAGTGATCCTGAGAATGAAGGACAAAGTTGGAGGAATCATGTTACCCCATATCAAACTATACTATAAGGCCATAGTAATCAAAACAGCATAGTACTGACTTAAAAAACAGACATATGAATTAATGGAATGGAATAGACAGCCCAGAAATAAACCCACATCTTTATTGTCAATTAATATTTTATAGAGGAAGCAAGCACATACAATGGGCTAAGGACAGTTTATTCAATAAATGGTGTTAAGAAAATTGGACAGATACATACAGAAAAGTTAAACTAGACCACCTTCTTATACCACATGCAAGAATAAGTTTTAAATGGATTAAAGACTTAAATATTAGACCTGAAACCGTAAAAATCCTAGAAGAATACATAAGCAGGAAAACATCAGACACTGAAATGTCAGACATTGCTTGTAACAATTTTTGTTGGATGTATCTCCCAGAGAAGGAAAACAAAAAGAAAAAATAAACAACTGGGACTACATCAAACTAAAAAGGTTTTGCAAAGCAAAGGAAAACATCAACAAGATAAAAAGACAACCCAGGGAATGGGAAAATATATTTGCTGATACATCTGATAAGGGTCAACATCCAAGAACTTACAAAACTCAAAACCAAGAAAAACAAAATATTCAATTGAAAAATTGGCAAAGGACCTTAATAAACACTTCTCCAAAGAGGACATATAGATGGCCAACATACATATGAAAAGATGCTCAATGTCACTAATCATCAAAAATACAAATTAAAACCATAATAAGATATTATCTCACACCTGTCAGAAAGGCTGTCATCCAAAAAATCAACAAACAACAACTACTTGAAAGGAGGTAGAGAAAGGGGAACCCTTTTGCACTATTGGGTGGGATGCAGATTGTTGCAACTACAGTGGAAAGCAATATGGAGATACCTCAAAAATTAAAAATGGATCTGCCTTTTGACCCAGCAATCCCACTTCTGGGACTATATCTAGGAACCCAAAACAATAATTCAAAAGAACTTAAGCACCCCTATGTTCACTGCAGTGTTATTTATAATTGCCAAGAAATGGAAGCAGCCCATGTGTCCATCAGAAGATGAGTGGCTAAAACAACTGTGGGACATTTACACAAAGAAATACTACTCAGCCATACAAAAGATGAAAATTATACCCTTTGCAATGGAAAAAATACAATAAAAATTTTTTAATAATATTAAAATAAATAAAAAATCCAAGGAGTTAACCCATCAAAAATAAAATGTGGGTAATGCCAAGAATTATGTTCAAATGTCCTGACACCTATAATTAGTATGTACAACGATCATTACCTACAATCCTAGATTAAATGTACTATTAAAAAAAGCAAAAGTATAACTTGTTTACAGAAAAAAAAACCCCTAGATATTCAAGTTTTAGATATAAACAAAAGCCCAGAAATAATAAATTACTTGACCAAGTTAAAAAAGCCAGGAATAGAATCCAATTTTCTCAGTCTTTTTTAAAAAGATTTTATTTATTTATTTTTAGACAGAGGGTAAGGGAAGAAGAGAAGAGAAACATCACTGTGTGGTTGCCTCTCATGCACCCCCTGCTGGGGACCTGGCCTGCAACCCAGGCATGTGCCCTAGACTGGGAATCTAACCAGTGACCCTTTGATTCTCAGGCCATTGCTCATTCCACTGAGCCACACCAGCCAGAGCCAGTTTTCCCAATCTTATTCTAACACCATCTTCTATACCAGTGCTCTCCAAAATGAGTTATATGTGCTCCAGGGGATGTGAGAAGAAAATAATATGATGTCTATTTATATATTTTAACCTATTATAATTTCCATTTTTGTAGATATATACTATACTAGTATACTCTATATTAGTATAGCATAAAATACAATAAAACAAGTATATAATTTATAAATAAATAAATATACAAACAAAATTTGTAAGTGTGCTTAAAAGATTTTACTAACTGAAGTACACTGCCAAAAAAATTGGGCATCTACTATTTCAATCAATAGATCCAGAGAGTGGCATGCTGCTATAATAGAGAACAGAGTAGAATATTATGATGTTCCCTGGCAGTGTCTTTCAAATGTAGATCTCTTTTTAAAGACAAAGAGAGAAAAGTAAATTCTCATGGACCACCCCCAAAACTAAAATAAATTATTTTTATCATACTATTTTAATAATTAGAAGCAAAAAACAGCCTTTTCCTACAGTTCTTAAGGAGCTACAAAAAAATGAAAAAAATTATAAGTAGAAAAAAAAACAAAAAAAAATCCGTAAAATTTAAATTACCATCATCGATTTAATGTGATGGATAGCATCATTTTACTGAAATACCAAATTACCACTCATGACCTGACTGTAGCTAAGACTCATGGCACAGTCATGGCTCAGTTTCCTCATATAGGAAATAAAGAAATAAAAGTGCTTAGCTCAAAGGGTTATTTTGATAAGTCAATGCCTGTAAAGCAGTGATCCCCAACCATTTTGGCACCAGGGACCAGTTTGGCAAGGGGGTTAGGGGAGGGGTTAGGAGGTGGAGCTCAAGGGAGTTTCCCTTGCAGCCCTGTTTCTAATAGGCCATGGCCTGAGAGTTGAGGAACCCTCCTGTAAAGTGCATAGTATTTGGTATGTATTAAGTACCATAAAATGTTAATTGTCAACATAATCACTATCATCATCCTTATCACTGTCATCATCATCAACATCATTTCTCTGTTTGAACTACTAGTTTTGTTCCTAGAGCCCTCTCTGTCAGGATTTTGTCTTCATTTGGGCTAATCACATCATTAGTGTATTAAGTTTGTCCCTGCTCTTTCCCCACAAATCTGAGACAATTAAAGTAGTATGTCCTGGCACCAGTACAATCCTAAAGACCAAGAAATACAGATAGCAAAATCCTGTCATAGATGTATTCATCCAGATCAATTAGAATGCACCAGATCCACATATATATTTGATTATCATTAGGATGAAAAATAAAATTTTAAAATTCTAATGAAGAATTCATGGACAACTGAAAACACTGATGAACACACACAACACCCAGCCCCCAGAAGTCCTCAGATTCTAGTTAGAGAAATACTGTACTACAGATATATAAGGAGAGATGAAAATTTGTACTCCAGTGGGGCATGATTTAGTTCTTCATGTCTGCTTGCTAACACCTGACACTGTACACGTCTCCAGATTAACATTAACATTCTATCATGTGCATTATGCACATATCTGCCTTTCTTACATGAGACATTCCTTTAAAGAAAGTATGGTGTATTCATCTCTGAATGACTAGCAGTAGCAAGTTGTCTTTCTTCCAACTCCTAGAATACCCTACTAACTTAATAGATTACAGTGGGAGAAGTACCAAACATGGAGTTAGAAGTACCAAGTTCCACTTCCCACTTGGGCAAGCCACCTAATTTCTAAGTCTGTTTCTTCTTCACTGAATTAAGAATAAGAATATCCACCTGACGGGGTTGTTTAAAGATGACACCTACATGCCAAATGCATAGTAAATAATAATATACCATGTAAATGTAATATGGAATTACTAATGTAAAACATAAATCTGACAAAGGTGAAGAAGATAGAGTGGAGATATCTTTTACATAGACTCAAAACTACCTGGGCATACTACTACTAAAATGTACACTTAAAGATGGTTAAGACAGTATTTTTCCAAAGTCAAAATAATTTATTAGCTAAAGAGATGTTTCTGGACCAAGAAAAAAAAAAAAATACTCAAAAACACCAAAGATCTGGTTTCAAATCTTACTAACCATACTCTCACACACAACTCACTTATGTTTCTGAATCTCAGATACCTTATCTCTAAAAGATAACTAGTAATAATTTTTTCACTGAGTTTTATAAATGTTTAAATAAAACTGAATATTCTAAACATTTTGCAGTGTTTATTCAACAAAGTAAATATTCAAAAATAATCTTTCCATTGGTTTCAATGTCCTTACTTCCCTCATAACAATAAATCTATCCATTAATGAAAGTTTTAACTGTCTGCTACTGTGTGGTTCTCCACCATTTTAAAAGCACAGGGTATGGAAGAAATAAAATGAACTCCACTCTCATAGGTCTTACAGTTGAGTTAAGATGCCAAAAATAGTCACAGTGAACATTTTAAAACCCTGTTTTACTCATATAATAAGCTTTAGAGTTCTATAATATTGTTATGATAGAAAACTTTATTGTAGTAAAAACACTTAACACAAGATCAAGCCTCTTAAAATTTTAAGTACAATACAGTGTTGTTACAGCAGATGTTACACAATGCTGTACACCATGTATCTCTAAAACTTAGCATAATGTCTTCAAAATTCATCCATGTTGTTGCATAGAGCACGATTTCTTTCTTTTTTAAAGCTTAAAAATATTCCATTTATGTATATACCCCATTTTCTTTATCCACTCATCTGTTGATTGACATTTAGGTTATTTCCATATCTTGGCTGCTGCAAATAATGTGGCAATGAACATGAGAGTGCAAATATCTTCAAGACCCTAATCTCAATTCTTTGGGGGTTTTTTTGAATCCTCACCTGAGGACACTTTTTTTTTTCCATTGCTTTTAGGGAGACAGTATGGGAGGAGAAACATCAATGCAAGAGAAGCATGGATCCCTTGCCTCCAGTACACATCCTAATTGGGGATCAAACCCACAATCTAGGTATGTGCCCTGACCGGGAATCAAACCTGCAACCTTCTGGTTTCAAGACATGCTCCAAGCAACTGAGCCACATTCGCCAAGGCTGATCTCAATTCTTTTGGATAAATATCTAGACATGGTATTGCTGGATTATATGGTATTTCAATTATTAATTTTTGGGGAAAACTCTATATTGTTTTCCATGGCATTTGCAGCATTTTACATTCCCATCAACATTGTAGAAGGTTCCAATTCTTCACCAATGCTTATCTTTTGTTTCTTTGATAATAGCATCCTGACAGGTATGAGGTGATATCTCATTGTGGTTTTGATTTGCATTTCCCTGATGAATAGTAACATTGGGCATCTTTTCACATACCTATTGGCCATGTATATATCCTCTGTGAAGATCTGTCTATTAAGATTCTAAAGATGGCGGCATGGTAGGAGGGAGCAGATTCCACATTCCCCTACACATGGGAGAAAAACCTAGCCAACCTACAGAGGAACAGAGCAAACAGTACCACAGCATAGATGAAAATAGGAGATCAAAAATTGTAGTGCACATTGAAAAACCAGATGGTAAGGAGAGTACTTCAGGACAATAAGGACCCCGATATCAGCATTGAGACCAGGGTGGCAGAAGCCCCGGGCCTGGTGCTCGTTGGGTCTGCCATAAGGCTCTAGGGAGGGAACCAGGTCACCTGCTACCTCCCCAGCCAAACAAGGTTTGAGTAGCACTGGCAGAGACCTGGTCACTTGAAGTTGCACAGAGAGTAGTTAAGGTCTGAGTGGCAAACACACAGGGGCTGCAAGCACCCACGCATAGCCCTGGGAAGACTGCAGGAACGAGCCCATGCGACCAGAGACTCCCAAATGACCCGAGGCACCCAAGCAACCAGAGGCACCCATGCGACCAGAGGCATCTGCAACCAGAGGAAGGGGCTTTGTGGAAGACCCAGACCTCACACTTATGAACCTAGGGTGAGTGCGCCAACACAGGAAACCCACAGACCCCACACCCATAAACTCCGCTCGTTGTGCATGCCCTGTAGGAGACCCAGAGCTCACTCCCATAGCTCACACTCATAAACTCGGGAAAGTGCGCCCAACAGGAGGCTCAGAAACCATGTCCAAGGCCCTGCACAGAGAGGTGCCAGCTAGCTCTGGGAAGAGTGCACGACTAGCCCTGGGTTGAGTGCATGGGCTAGCACTGAGAAGAGTAGCCCAAAGCTGACTGAGTGTTGAACAGGCAGAAAAGTGATACCAATTGCCCCTCAGCCCCTTGCAGCCAGCAAGACCAGAAAAACCAGTTTGGACAGTTTGAAACCAGCATGAGGTTTTTTTGTTCTTTGTTTTTATATGGTTTTTTAAATTATATTTTTTATCCCTCAATTCCTTTTGCTTCTCTTTCTTGCTTGCTTGCTTTATTCCTTCTTCCTTTCTTTCCAATTTTATCTCTTCTTCCTTCCTCTTCTTTTTTTTCTTTTCTCATTTTTTTTCTTCATTTTCTCTTTCTAAATACCCACAAGTGAGACAAAAAATCCTGGAACTGTGAAAAAACTAGAGTTGGACCAAAAGAGGGGGCATCCCAACAGCTGAGAAAGTGGAAGCTGTGAACACCAGGATACCCAAAGGAGATTGCACCACTGAATCTCACAGGTATTCTACCACAGAAGTTCACACCATAAACCCAGGGAGCCAGAACAGATCAATTTAAGAAGCTGAGGCTAACAAGAAGAGTCTCACAAACAATGGGAAGACAAAGAAACAATCCCCAAGTGGAAGGAAAGGAGGAAGCCCCAGAAAGAATGCTAAATGAAACAGAGGCAACTCAACTA
>PVKU01016918.1:0-12619 GCA_004027475.1 Anoura caudifer | reverse complement strand
TTCCCCAATCTGGCAAAGGAAATAGACTTCCAGGAAGTCCAGGAAGCTCAGAGAGTCCCAAAGAAGTTGGACCCGAGGAGGAACACACCAAGGCACATTATAATTACATTAGCCAAGATTAAAATGAAGGAGAGAATTCTAGAAGCAGCAAGGGATAAGGGGACAGTCACCTACAAAGGAGTTCCCATCAGACTGTCAGCTGATTTCTTAAAACAGACCTTACAGGCAAGAAGGGGCTGCTATTTGTTCTTTTTCATAGCTCTTTTATTATTTTAACTATTTTTTTCTTTTATTTTTGGTGCTCTAATTTTTCTTTCCTATCTCTTATTCCTCTCTTACCTTTTATTACTCCATTATACCATTCTGGTCTCCTTTTATTATTTTTGTTACTTTTTCTGTGTTTCTTTCCCCATTTTTCTCTTTTAATTCATTACTAGTATTACCTCTCTTCCCCTTTCTCTTTTAATAATCACTTTTATTTCCTTTGGTCTTCTCATATTCTTTTTTCTTTTTCCTTTTTCTCTACTATTCAGGTTCTCTTTCTGCTTTTATTGTTCTTTGCTCTCTTGTTGCTGATATTGCAGTTGTGGTTGTGGTGGTTGCTTGTTTTGGTGCTGTTTTGTGTTGTTTTACTTTGCACTGCCAGTGTTCAACATGTGGTGGTGATTGAGCCTTGTAGTCAGCCAGCCAGAAGGAAGTTCCCACCAATGATTGAGATAATAAAAATTGGGACCCAAATACAAGAGGAGATTCCACATAACCCACTCAGATTAAATTCCTAGAGCATCCAGATAAGGAGATCAAAGAGACTTTGCCAATGGGTCCCACAGGACTCCTAACATATAAGGAGACTCCACAAAACAGAGAGTTAAGGCAGATCAATACAATACATAGGAGCAAACTTAAAGAGACAACTAAAATGGGGATACAAAGAAACAAACCCCAAATGAAAGAAAAGGAGGAATCTCCAAAAAGAGCTAAATGAAATTGAGGCAAGCAATTAATCAGACATACAGTTCAATGTCATTATTATAAGGATGCTGAAGGAACTTAGTGAGAACTACAAAGAACATAGTGGAAACTACAGCAGCATAAAAAAGGGACATAGAAACCTAGAATAACAATCAGTTGGAAATGAAGAGTGCAGTATGTGAAATGAAGGACACACTAGAAGGAATTAAAAGCAGACAAAGCAGAGGATAGAATCAGCGAGTTTGAAGACAAGGTAGAAAATAAACACTCAGTCATAGCAGCAGAATGAAAAAAGATGCAAAAAGAACAAGGTTAGTTTAAGGGAGATTTGGGACAACATGAAACATAACAATATTCACATCATAAAGATACCAGAAGGAGAAGAAAAGGACTGCTTTTTTAGATGTTATCTATTGCTGCATAACAATTTACACCAAAACTTAGTAGCTGTATTAGTCAGGGATATCCAGAGAAACAGAAAAAATAGGATAAATATAGGAAGATATTTATTATAAGGAATTGGTTCACACAATTATGAATGTTGAAAATTCTCACAATCTGCAAGCTGAAGACCTAGGAAACACATAGTAGATCAGTCCCAGTCTGAGAAGTCTGAGAACCAGGGATTCTGATGATGTACATTCCAGTTAGGGTTTGAAGGCCTAGTAAGCAGAAGCATGGTGGGCAAGGGATAAATTGCTCATGCAATTAGGAAGAAAAATAAGTGCAAATTTTTTCTCTTTTTTTCTTTGCACAGGATTCCAATGAATTGTGTGATGCCCACCCACACAGGGGAAAGCAATCTATTACTGGGTTCACCATTCAAATGCTAATGTATTCCAGAAACACTCTTACAGACATACTGAGAAATAATGTTTAATCTCAGCACCCCATGGCCAGGCAAATTGGCACATAAAATTAACCATTACAGTGAAAAAAAACATTTACTTACTATGTCACAGTTTCTGTAGGTCAGGAATATACATGCAGTTTAACTAAATGTTGTGTTTGAGAGTCTCTCACAGGCTGCAGTCAAGATGCTAGCCAGGTCTGAAGTCATCTCAAGATTCAACCAGGGAATGATAGGTGTCCAAATTCAGTTACTTGGTGGTTGAGAAGACTTAGTTGTTTGAGGCTTGTTAGACTAAGAGCCTAAATTACTTGCTGGCTATTGACTGAAAGCTGCTGCCCTTGGTGTCTAAGCCCCAGGCCTGCTTACACCATGGCAACTGGCTGTTTCACAGTGAGCAAGTAACACCAAGAAAATGTCACAAAAACTGAAATCAAACTTTACTAGTGTAATATTGGAAGAGACATTTCATCACTCTTGCCATATTTAATTCAAAGCAAGTCACTAGGTCCTGCCCATTTCAAGTGGAGGGGATTACACAAAAGTGAGACTATCACATGCTGGCCTCATGAAACATGTTGAAAATAGTTCCTTCTTTTTCAGTTCTCTATAACTGTATGTATTATGTGTTTGTATTTTCCTCAGGTGTATTATTGCTTAGTATATAGTATCCCTTTGGTATAATATCATTTATTAATTTTAAATATAATGTAATACAGTATATTTAATATACTATAGCTTGATATCAACTCTATTAACTTTTATATGAATAAACACAAATGCAAAAATATGCTATTTAATATAAATTTATATATTAAGTATATAATATATATTTTAAATGTATAATATAATACAGGTGTGGGCAAAAGTAAGTATATACTGGTTCATACAGAAAAAGACATGCTTGTTATGATTATTCTGAAATAATAACAAGAATAATAAAAAGAAAAATAACATAATAATCACAGAAGAATAATTATATAAGAATAATAATACAAAAATAAACTCTGTGTTTTGTGTACTCACAACTGTAAACCTACTTTTGCCAACTACTGTATGATATAATACAATATAATATATATGTCATGATAAACTCTGGGTTTAGAGCTAATAAAATTAATTTATCAGGATTTATGAAGTGGAAGCTGCCCCAGTGGCCCAGCCTATGCCACAAATCTAAAACTATGTCAGTCTACATTTACATGAAATACCTGACAAGGAAACCCAACATAAACCAATCACAATCCTCTATCTCAGCTTTAGATAGCTTACCTTTTCCTAAAATTAGGACCTGCAAACTCTATAAGGAAATCCCTGACCTCCTAGCTAATCACACACTCATTTCACATTGTCTCTTCTAACATTCTGTAAAACTCACTCTTCCCAAAATCCCCCTGGAAGAATGTTCCACTGATTATGAGGCACTGTACAGCCCCCAGCTCATGGATTGTTTTCAATTGAATAAAGGACATCAAACTCATTAATAAATTGTTTTATTTTGTCATTTGACAGTTTTGGTGATGAGACGGCACCTGACGACAGCTGCCAAAGAAAGTCCATAGATGCAGGTATAAGTACCACCAGAACCCTTTTGATTTGCTGCCTCATGGGCTGTTTCCCAGGATCTCCAAGGTCTTGGGTCAGCTTTCTCATATTAAACTCATTTATTTGCATTCTGAGCTCTGTGTGTTATTTTGTCCATATCCTGGAGAGTGGATAATTGAAGTGTGAGAGACTCCAGATTTTCCCAGGTGAGACATTTGGGTCTGTGGCCTACCACATCTGCAACTACATCACCTGCATGAGGTCCTAACAGGTCCTAGAAACTGCATAGGCAGCCAGGAAAAGTATGTCTGCCTGAATTAGGGAGGATTATTTCAAAAAAGGAAAATAATGGGTGCCCCTCAGTCTAAGAAAGCAAAATGGTAGTCCTTGGAGGATTCACAGAGCCTTGAGTTAAATCCACAGCATAAACCACTGAAGGACTTGGGGAAATAATTTGCAACAAGAAATTCAGACTCTTTGACTGATGGCACATCAAAATCTAAGTAGGCACAAGTCAGATTCTTAAAAGCTATTAGGGCATCCACCACTATACAAAATCTCCTCATGAAATTAATAACAGTTCTATTGCTAATGGAATTCTCAAAAGTCAAAGCTGCAAAACTAGTAGGCATGTGCAGAGCATTAAAGGCTCTTTGAGCATTTGTCACCTAACTCTTAAGGCTTCTGTGCTAGGATAAGTTGGTCACAGAGTGTGTTAAACTGACAGTAGGTCACCTGCCAATGCCAAGAGAATTTCTGCGCAATGAGGTACATTGTAAAGCACCACAAAATCCACAACCCAATGGTATACCCTTCTTAGGTATTAATTTGGCTCTGAGACACCAAAGACTGAGCCAAATAAATGGGATCCTCAAGTTTCAAAGAAATGACCCCTGGCTGGTGTGGCTCAGTGGATTGAGCCTGTGAACTGAAAGGTCACCAGTTGGATTCAGTCAGGGAACATGCCTGGGTTGTGGGACAGGTATCTGGTTGGGAGTGTGCAAGAGGCAACTGATCTATGTTTCCCTCACACATTGATGTTTCTTTCTGTTTCTCCTTTCCTTCCCCCCTCTCTAAAAATAAATAAATAAAATATTTTAAAAAACAAAGAGTACATCTGCTTATTTTATGTCTAAGAATTGTGTACCAGAAGCTATAGATAACTACAAAAATGACAACTTCTTACTAAGACAACCTGGAAGTAAAATGTCAATAATGGGGAATGTTCTGAGGAGAGTAGATATGCCACCCCAAATATTCCACTTTGGTATATTGATTATTATAAATTAAAGTTACTTGAGAAACAGCCAGTGCAAGAAGTACACACTGACCCTCCTTTGTCCCCCAGAAATCAGAAAATAAACCTCCCATGAAAGCTACCCTTTCAATACCAGGAGAGTAGAAAGCATTCTAATAATCAGAAATAAGGAATTTATGCCTGAGAAGGCTACATAAATCAACCTTCTTACTTCACTAATTTACTACCCTGAACTCTTTGTCTTATTAGTTCCTCACAAATATATTGTTTCTTTGTCTAAAGGCATAAAAGCTACCTGATTTGGTCACTTTTTTATTCTAATAAATGTATGAATTTAAATTTATTATTGTCCTGTTAATCTACCTTATATCAATTTAATCATTAGCCCAGCCAAAAATTCTTGAAGGGAAGAGGGGAAATTTTTTCCTCCCCTATAGCTCCAGTGAGATAAGACTATTCACTTAAGAAGTACACTTGATAGTAAAGATTTTGTAAGGGTTCTGAAACCAAATGGAGTTGTGTATCTCTTTTGTTTGGCATACAGAAGCTTTTGAAAGTATTCAAGATTCCAACATAGCTTCACAGAAGATTCATTACAGAGGGCTAATGAAAAATTAGTCACCCTAAGTATGTAAAACCGATGTGACTCCTACTACTTCCCTCTACCTGATCTACTAATCTTCTACCTGAATTTCCCTTCCTCTCTAAAGAGGCTGTAAAACTGTACACAAAAGTCTGCCAAGTTAGTGGCCTTACAGACAATCCCTGTATCTACCTTCTCAAGAAATCCTCCATATGGACCCCTCTCAGGCTTGAGTGAGTCTGATGGATTCTCTGATAAATTGCTATTAGATATTCCCTTAAACTAAAATTAAAATTAATTAAAAACATTGGCCAATTGAAGTAAATACCAGAGCTACACTCTCTACTTTACACCCCACATGCACAAAACCCTGCAGACAGAATTTTGGGAAAAAGGGCAGAAGCCAGCCAAGAATGAAAATCCTTACAAGTCACCTCTCCCAGATATCTGTAGTGGCCAATTGAGAAAGGAAGGTAAAATTTCACATGCTCCTTCCTTTGAAAGTTCAGACCCATTAATTAATGATCCTTTCTCTCCAAGGGTGAGCTATTATCTTTTTGTCTTGCTTTCTGTCCTAAAAACTTGGCTTGGCAAGCATCAGGTTGAACACCCCCAAAATATGGGTGGTCAGAAGTGTGGGCTGCACCCCATTTGCAGATATGGCCATCCAGAAATAAGGGTTGTGCTTCATGTGTGACAGGGGTCTTACTGACAGTTGCCAGATCTCAGGGGAATTGTGTAAATCTTTCTTTCTTTGGCCATCTTAAGGAATACCTCCCAAAGATATCTTGGAGAGAATAGTATCTTTTGAACCTTCTTTGTGGATGTCTCTTGATCCAAGGGATTGTTCAGTACTGTCAAGAATTTTGATTGTCCTGGTTGAAACCTAACAACATAGTTGAAAGATTTGTTTGTTTGAATTTGTTTGTTTGTTTTAAAGTAGCTCTAGGGTCAGAAGTTGGCCTAATTGGGAGCTGATATTAAGAGGCTGATATGAATTTTTAGGTTTTCTTTCCGACACTAAATAAAACTATATACCCAAGGGAAAGAAAATATTCCAAAGACAAACAACTCTAAATTTAGAAAATGTAATCACATTTTCTCTGTGGTCCAATAGAAATGTTTTCTTTTATGTTAATAGATTGTTTGCCACATTTGCAATTATTAGTAGGTTTTGTGTTAATTCTGTCATAATATGCATTGCTTGTATTTTCGGGTTTTATTTCTTTATTTACATTATTTTGTGCTTAGTATTTTCTTTGCATTGTTTGCATATATTTATTTTTTTAAGATTTTATTTATTTATTTTTAGAGAAGGGAATGGAGGGAGAAAGAGAGAGAAACATCAATGTGTGGTTGTCTCTCATGTGGACCCCAATGGGGACCTGGCCCATAACCCAGGTATGTGCACTGACTGGGAATCGAACTGATGACACTTTGGTGCGCAGTCCAAACTCAATCTATTGAACTACATCAGCCAGGACTGTATATTTCTTTTAATAATATGAAGGCTTGAGATATAATTTTAGTTTTCAAAGGGATTTTCTAACTGTAATTTTTAAAATAATACTCTATTTCCTGTGATAATACCAATAAGACTCCATGCATAATAATGGAAGGAGTATTATGCATTTACTTTTTGTAATTTCTTTTACCTACCCCATCACATGATTTTAATTTTTTGGTTCTCATATATTTGATTTTTTATCACTATATATGCAATCTATTTCTGTTTTTAAAGATTTTATTTATTGTTATACTAAGGGGAAGGGAGGGAGAAAGAGAGGGAAAGAAACATCAGTGTGTGGTTGCCTCTCATGTGGCTGCCTCTCATGTGGCTGCCAATGGGAACCTAGCCTGCAATCCAGGCATGTGCCCTGACTGGAAATTGAACCAGCGACCCTTCGATTTGCAAGCAGACACTCAACTGTTTATCCACAACAGCCAGGGCAAGCAATCTACTTCTTGATTTATTAGCCTTAAACAATATATTTTGAAAAAAATATTTTTGACCCTCAGGCATTAAAAGACTAGGAAATCTATTTGCATTATCTTCTATTTTTTTTCTTTTACACCCCAGTCCAACTTTATCTGGTCAGAATGTTACTATAGTATCATGATTTATAAAATTAAATTCCTGCTCTGAAACAATACTCTCAGTTTTAGTTTTAGAGCTGTGGTTTAATAGATTTAATTTTTACCACCTAATTGTTTAACATTGATTCTTTCATTGGTTTTCCACAATTCATCCTCTATTACTTCAGATCAATGAGATATGTGTGAACTGTACTCCATGAAATTTTTGCACATTCAAAATGTGACTCTGTTATGAAATTTAATTAATATTTGGATGGGGGTAAAATTTAGAACATGTTCTTTTTTTAAGGGTTTGATCATTCTTCTGCTGTCTTCTAATATTGCAAGGTGATTTGGAAAATTTGGAGAGTTCTTTGTTTTCTTTCCCTTATATATGACTTCACATTTTTTTGGATGCACAAAAGAATTTTCTTTATGTTTGAAGCCAAGGAAGTTAATTATGGTATGTTTGGGGTTTCATTGTTGTATGACAATTTTTCTTTGGGACTTAGAGTACCCATAAAAATATATGAATTAAAATTTTATATCCAGAAAAAGGTTTATGAATTATACCTTTAAATATTAATTTTATATTCTATTTCTGTGATTCTCATCTTTGGTGATACCAATTATGCCTAGGTTGACCTTTTTGTTTGTCTTCTATATTTATTATTTTAAGGCAATCTTTTTTAAACTTTTTAATTCATGTCCATATCTTTCTTTTTTTAACTTCACTTTTATTGTTGACACTGTTAGAGTTATCCCTATTCCCCTCCTTTGTCTACCTCCACCCAGCCCCAACTCCCTCCTTCCCTCTGTCCATCCTTTCTTACTAGCTCTTCTCAATTTTCATTTCCACATTCCTTGATGTGTTTTCAACAGTTTGCTTTCACTTATTCTGTATTGAATTTAAGATGGCACAAAGTTATAGAAGTCTTCTAATTTTATGGAAATTTGCAGGTTTTTCACAAGAATATTGTTTTGGCATGGGTTTTAATAGCAGTAGGTATTAATTTCTTTATTTCTTCTTAACACTAGATGTCTAGAAAACTCACCTTACTTACATTTTGAAATATCTATACTTCAGAGATTCCCTTATCCCCATTTAAAATAATTCTTGTCTCTTTATATATCTATAACAAATATTGAATAACATTTAAATTAGAAACCTTTTGATTATTTAAATATTTAGATTTTTCTAGTGTGCTATAAACCATTTATCAAATATGTTTCCTTCTGGTAAAAGTTTTATATATATTATTAACCTTCTAAGTTACTCAAGCTTACCTATGTGTACTCAGTTCATCAAAGAATGTGTATTTTTGCAAATTATAAATGACCTTTTCAACATTGTAGATGAATTTTTCAGTATCAGCTACAGACTCTGTTTTAGTTTCTTTCTTAATGCTGTCACGCAAAATTGTCTAAATATGTGTCATCTACAAGTTTATAATGAACTCTGTGTGCTAAGCACTGTATCAAATCAGTTCATTAGCAGCTTTACCAATCATTTTCTTTTTTCATTGTTTCTTTCTATCACTGCTGTCAGCTGTGGCCGAGTTCCAAAATGTCATCTAACAACCTAAAACAGCTTGGAACAGTAAGATAGATTTTTAACTTATTAAAGATTTTCCTTGAATACTCCAGGTGAAATCCTACAGCCAGTAACTCTTTATGGTATGGCAAAAATGTGCATGTGATTATAGATGTAGATAGATAGATAGATATAGATTGATAGATATAAATAAAATGATATGCATGTGCATACAAACATGTAAACAAACATCAAGCTCATTATTGTATGCAATCCTCACTTTATAAATTAATTTGGTTATAAGACATTTATTTAGTTTAATAGATGGAGAGAATTATTTGTCTTGTATTAAAAATTATTTAGATTTTCAAGGCCAGATAACAAAAAATCTATATAACCAATATAACTCAGCACTGAATTAAAGTACTTGGGACTACCACTTGTTGGAATGGATTGTGGGTAATTTTCAAAGTAATAAAAATATAGTTTAAAATAACTTTTTTCCAAAGATGTTCATCAAAGTGTTGTTTATATAGTGTACAGTTGGGAATGGTAAAGTTAATTTCTCTATGTATTAGATTATGTTTATATAGAGTCCTGATATCCTAGAGAAAAGATTATAATAATTTTAAAGACAATAATTTCACAACACAAAAGTACATAGTGGTGGTGGTGGTGCTGTTAGTGGTATTAGTATGGGTAGCAGCAACAGCAGCAACTAATATTCATTGAATACTTATGAAAATCCAGGTATTATGAAAAGAGTGTTGCATGTATTATTTCATTTAGTCTTCACAACAACTTGGAGAAGTACATGGTATTATGATCTTAATTTTACAGATATAAAAATAAACATCAGAGAGATTATGTGACTTATCCAAAACTCATAGTTAGGAAAAGAAAGGCAAAAATATCCAATTGACTTAATTAAAAATTAATAAATTTCCCTTGGAAACTACCACCACAATGAAAAGTGTAAATAAAATGAAGTGAAATATATAAATTACATGCACATAAATATATGTAACATAATAACTAAAAAGATAAATAGATGTCCATGTTAAATGGAACTATTTGTGGGTTTGCTTTAGTTTTTCTTTCTATGTTTCACATGCTTTTAAATTGACTATATGATTTATATGTAGAAAATAAGGTTTAAAGAACTAATAAGTGTCACACAGTTATAACAAAGGATAAACATAATTACCAAGGGGATAAATTGTACTTCAAGTCTTATAGCAGTTTATAAAATTATGAATCTGCTATATTAAGTATCAATTATAAAAGAATTGTGAATTTAATGAGTTTGAGACAGCTTAACAATCACTAACATATATCTTTACATAAGCATTAGAAGCAATCTATGAATATAAGCTTTTAAGTAATATAAGGTAGGCTTAAATTTATATATTTACCAAATGTGATAGTCTCACAAAAGTTTTATAAAATCAAACATTTTTGATGCTATTTACAGTGACCATATTTTGTGTATAGATATATTATTATCTAAGTGAGTTGATCTCATGTAAAACCAGAAGTTCAAAAAGTTAGTTTTCAACCTTTTTTAAAGATTTTTATTTATTTATTTTTAGAGATAAAGAAAGGGAAGGAGAAAGAGAGGGAGAGAAATATCAATGTGTGGTTGCCTCTCACACACGCCCTACTCAGGTCCTGGCCCACAACCCAGGCATGTGCCCTGACTGGGAATTGAACCTGTGACCCTTTGGTTTGCAGCCCACACTCAATCCACTGAGCTACACCAGCCAGGGAAGTTTTCAACCTTTTTATGTGATTTCAAATACTTGATCAATTTGAACATAGCATTGGTACAAGGATTGATGTATATTTTTATCTATGTAGGTGCTATTTACCTATGGTACCAAACAAACACAAAAAGTTGCTGCCAAGGAGTTGGGGACTGTAATACTGGGAGACATGTAAATTAGCTACTATTTAAAAATGGGTCTTTTTTCCCCACAGTATTTTCATATAAGAGTTGATCCAGAAAAACATACAATTTTTTGACTCCTGCTTTCTTGTTTAAAATGAGGAAAGGTGGGAAGTGCCCAACTACAAACCCATGAAAGTGACTTATATTTGAGAGAAAGCTGGGAAGGAAAAGGAGTATGCTCTGAATATTACGTTTATGAGTTTGTTTGGATGTCATCCAAAATCATCGAAAAGAGCGAACAGACCTACACACCAAATCCCAGAGCCATGTTCGAGTTGTTCAGCATACTTTCCAGACTGAGAATCAATGTTACAAACAGCTACAACTGCCAGCAGCTTTGAGAATAACTTGAAAACATGACAGTTTGTATTTTAGAAACATTTTTATAGCAATAGAGACAGGTAAAACATACACATTTGTGTAGCACATCACTTTGTCTTGTGTCGGTAATTCCTGGCTTGGGCTTCTGAGGTATCTCTGTCAATCCTTTGAAAATAAAGTTAGAATGGAGTATTCTATGTGTGAGCAAAATTTCTGTCTGTACATAAAATATTTAAATAAAGTGCATTATTTCTGATTCATTTACAGTAAATTTGTAAATTAAACATTTTGTTTTAGATAACTGCAGACTCACATGCAATTGTAAGAAATAATAGGAAGATCCCATGTTATTAAACCAGTTTCTCTCTATGGTAGCATCTTGCAAAACCAGCACAATGTTTTCATATGTGGATACTGGCATTGATGCAATTAAGATACAGAACAATTTCATCACTCCAAGGATCCTAATCTCTGGAAACATGTAAACTGTTCTCCATTTCTATAATTTTGTCATTTCTAGTTGCTTTTAGGAGATAATCTCTGTTGGCTTGCACCCCTTTGTACCTTTCAGCCCTTCCTTGCGGCATTGATTCAGTTAATTTATGACTAAAGCACTCCAGATTCCAAGTAAGATAGCCCTCTTTTAAAGTAAAAAAAAAAAAAAATGCCCAGGAAATGTAAAACAAGTTTAGGTAGAAATATAAAACAATTATTTTATTTGGTATCTTATGCAGGATACTGTTCTAGGCATTAGGGAACATGGTAAATAAGACAGACAAGGTCCTAGCCTACATAGAGCTTATATTCTAAAGGGGAGAAAAACACAATGGATACATTTTAAAAGGAATCAATACACACATTTTAATGTTCATACCCTTTCTTACATGATATTTCTCAGCTGGATGTGTGTGTGTGTGTGTGTGTTCAAATAGAAAACAATCTGCTAGACTGGACACCTCACAAAGGTAGATACCTCATTTGTCTTGTTTATTTTTTGGTTAAAACATGATGCTTGTGTTGCAGAGCAAACAGAAGGTTCTCGAGACTGGCAAAACACTTCCAAAGTCTCACTTTCTCGAACCTGAGGGGTCAGTCTTCCACGGGCAATTAAGATCCCGGACGAGCCCCCAAAAACTGTTACCGAGCAACAGAAAAGGTTCGTTATTGCCTGCTGCCTTATGGAAAGATGTCTCTCAAAGCCAGAGATTTGTGAAAAGGAAAGGAAATGTTTATTAATGTTATACAGAATTAAAGTAGTGACTTAACATCTTCATTAAAATATCAAAGTCCTTTAGGATACCCACAGACACCCACAGTGCTTCCTATCTCCCTCTGCCCTAAGGGTACCGTAATTGCAAGGAAGAGAAGCACACGTCCGGGATCCAGGCTCTTGACACCGTCAGCTGTGTCATCTTCCAGGCAGGATCTCTGGTTAATCCAAAGCCATGTGGCACCTTCTCATGGCCTACTGGCAAGAGTTCTTTCACCCTTCTTCCAGGCAGTCTCTCTTGCTCCCAGGCCACGCAGCC
>PVKU01016917.1:0-13007 GCA_004027475.1 Anoura caudifer | reverse complement strand
CAATATTTTGTGGGGATTTTAGCGTCTATGTTCGTCAGCGATATTGGCCTGAAGTTTTCTTTCATTGTTGTGTCTTTATCTGCTTTCAGGATGAGGATGATGCTGGCTTCATAGAAAGAGTTTGGGAGTCTGCCATCATTTTGGATTTTTTCAAAAAGTCTGTGAAGGGTAGGGGTTAGCTCTTCCTTAAATGCTTTGCAAAATTCTCCTGTGAAACCATCTGGTCCAAGGCTTTTGTGTGTTGGGAGTTTTTTCATTACAGCTTTAATTTCATTTGCTGTTATTGGTCTGTTCAGGCTTTCTGGTTCTTCTTCATTGAGTTTTGGAAAATTATGTTTTTCTAGAAACTTGTCCATTTCATCTAGGTTTTCAAATTTCTTGGCATACAGTTCTTCATAGTAATTTCTTACAATCTTACATAGTATTTCTGTGGTGTCAGTTGTAATGTCTCCTCCTTCATTTCTGATTATGTTTATTTGCGTCTTCTCTCCTTTTATTTTTTGGTTAGCCTGCTTAACTGCTTGTCAATTTTATTTCTTCAAAGAACCAGCTTCTGGATTCATTCATCCTTAGAATTTTGCTTTTAGTCTCTATATCATATAATTCTGCTCTGATCTTGGTTATTTCCTTCCTTCTACTTGCTCTGGGCTGTCCTTGCTGTTGTTCCTCAAGTTCTTGTAGGGTTAGGTTGTTTGTTTGAAATGTTTCTATCTTTTTAGGTAGTCCTGTGGTACTATGAACTTCCCTCTCAAGATTGCTTTGGCTGTGTTCCATAAGTTTTGGGTCATTGTGAGTTCATTTTCATTTGTTTCCAGAAACTTTTTGATTTCTTCCCTAATTTCATTTTTGACCTCTTCACTGTTCGATAGCATGCTATTCAATCTCCATGATTTTGAGTGTTTTGGGTTTTTCACCTTGGGGTTGGTTTCTAGTGTCAGTCCCTTACGGTCAGAGAAAATGATTGGTATGATTTCAATTTTCTTGAATTTGTTGAGGCTTGTTTTGTGTCCTATCATGTGGTCTATCTTTGAAAATGTTCCATGTGTATTTGAAAAGAATGTGTATTTACTTTCTTTGGGATGAAAGGCTCGCTCTCTATATATATTAGTTAAGTCCATTTCATCTACAATGTTGATGTTCAGTGCCACAGTATCTTTGTTGATTTTTTGTTTGGAAGATCTGTCCATTTTTGACAGTAGGGTGTTAAAATCCCCTACTATAATTGTGTTGCTGTCAATATCTTTCTTGAAGCCCTCAAAGAATTTCTTGGTGTATTTAGGTGCTCCTGTGTTGGGTGCATATATATTTACAATGTTTATGTCTTGTTGGTGGATTCTTCCCTTGAGTATTATGAAGTGACCTTCTGGGTCTCTCTTTATGGTCCTTCTTTTGAAGTTTATATTGTCTGATATGAGTATTGCTACCCCGGCTTTTTTCCCCTGTTCTTTTGCTTGGAAAATTTGTTTCCAGCACTTCACGTTGAATCTTTGTAGGTCTTTTGTTCTGAGGTGGGTCTCTTGTAGACAGCATATGTGTGAGTCATGCTTACTTATCCATTCAAATTTCTTATGTATTCCAGTCTTTTGAATGGAGCATTTAATCCATTTACATTTAAGGTCATTATTAATAGGTACTGATTCATTGCTGTTTTCATAGCTATGTTCCCCTCTCTCTTTCTTTCTCTCTCTCTCTCCTTCCTTCCTTCCTCCCTTCCCTTCCCTTCCCTTCCAAGGAATCCCTTTAATACCTCTTGCAGAACTGTTTTGGTAGAGTTGTATTCTTTTAGACTTCTTGTGTCTGGGAAGCTCCTTTTTTGGCCTTCTATCTTGATTGAAAGCCTTGCTGGTTGCAGGCCTTTGGTTCTCATTACTTGGAATATTTCTTGCCATTCTCTTCTGGCTTGGAGTGTTTCCATTGAGAAGTCAGCTGCTAACCTTATTGGGGCTCCCTGGTATGTTACTTCCTGTTTTTTCCTTGCTGCCTTTAGGATTCTCTCTTTGTCTTGGAATTTTGCCATTTTAATTATGATGTGTCTTAAAGTGGGCCTCTGTGGGTTCCTCTTGATTGGGACTCTGTGTTTCCAGAGTGTTTCCTCTGTGTTTCTTGTGTGACATTTTCTCTCATCAAATTAGGGAAGTTTTCCATCATTACTTTAATAGGCTTTCTATCCCTTGCTCTTCTTCTTCTTCTGGAATCCCTATTATACAGACATTATTACGTTCCATATTGTGTTGCATTTCTCTTAATCCCTCTGCATTCTTTCTGAGCCTCTTTTCCTTGTCTTGGTCTTTCTGGGTGTTTTTTTCCTACTTTGTCCTCCAACTCACTGATCCGTACTTCTGCTTCAGCAATTCTGCTTTTTCATTCCTGCCACTGCGGTCTTCAGTTCAGAAATTGTATTCTTCATTTCTTCTTGGTCCTTTTTGATAGTTTCTATTTCCTTTTTCATGTTGATATAGTTTGCATTTAGTTCACTGTAGCTTCCCTGTAGTTTCTGGTAGGTCATTGAGAGCTCTTGGAGCTTCCTGACAAACACTGGTTTGAACTCAAAATCTGATAGTTGTGTTGCCTCCAATTCATTTAGCATTGTTTTCAGTGCTTCTCCTTTCCTTTCATTTGGGGATTGTTTCTTTGTCTTCCCATTATGTGTGAGACTCTTCTTGTTAGCTCTGCTTTTTAAATTGATATGTTCTGGCTTCATGGGTTTATGGTATGAAGTTCTGGGGCAGAATACCTGTGAGATTCAGTGGTGCAGTCTCCTGCGGGTATCCTGGTCTTCACAGCTTCCACTATTTCAGCTGTTGGGATACCCCCTCTTTGGGTCCAACTTTGGTTTTTTTCACAGTTCTAGGTGTTTTGTTTTTGTTTCAGCTAGGATCACAGGTGTCAGCTCTGGGTCTTCCGCAAGGCCCCCTCCTCAGGTTGCAGGGCTGCCTCTGGTCACAGGGCCACCTCTGGTTGCTTGACCACCTGGTTCTCTTTTATTAGTATTTTTCTTAGTCTTTTCTTACTCTCTCTTGTTCCCCCTTTTTTTCTTCCCCCAAGGGAGACAATAAGAACAGACAGGTTGTGCTGAAGGTAATTTTTTCTGTATGTCCGAGGTTATAAGCATTCTCTCTCACTATAGTTCAGTTTTCTGTTGTGGTTAATTTCTCCACAATTTAGTTATAAATCCAGATTGGTCCTAGGAGAAAGTTAGTATGGTCTCACTCACTTGCCCGCCATCTTGCCACTAGTAAAGAGTTTTTATACATCAAAGAAGTTAGATCTTTGTGATAAGCAGCAAATATATTTCTTTATCTTTTACCTTTCTTCATATTGTTCCCCTCCTCTTGTCTCTAGAGCATGGGAGGGAAACAATATAAAGAATATGTTTATATTCCTCATATACACATTCTTGGGTGCTCAGTGGGCTGGTTGGGGTGGCATTGGGAATTAGTATCAAAACATTAGAATTTGAAAGCTGAAACTTACAGTTAGCTCAAGGAGAAGTGTTTCTGAAAAATTTGTTTTATAAAACCCGGTCTCATAAGGTTCTTCTAATGAAGAAGTCCATCTTCAACAGAATTCAGAACATGCTGCAAACAACCACCACTTCTTCAAAATTCATTATGAATATTAGCATGTAAAGACATTAGTAAGGTCTACACAGCAAATAAGTTTCTTTTGCTTTCTTGTTAACAGCTCAAATTTATTGGCCTTTTTTGAGAGGCAACCACACATTGATGTTTCTTTCTCTCTCTCCCACTCTTGCTCTGAGTATCAATAAATAAAATCTTTTAAAAAATCAAAAAGGAGATCAAAACTGTGAACAATAAAATGGCAAAAAATAAGTATCTATTAACAATTGAGTCTAAAAAACAAACTAAGCAAACCAGAAGAACAGAGACAGAATCATGTGTACAGAATATGTTTTGATGGTTGTCAGATGGGAGGGTGGTGTAGAGGAATGGGTTAAGAGGTGAGGGTATTAAGAAGTACAAATAGCTAGTTATAGAATAGCCATAGGGATGTAAAGTACAGTATAGGAAATGGAGTATCCAAAGAACTTATACATATGAGTCATGGACAGGAACAAAGGTGTGGGGATTGCATGAAGGAGTGGGGGTTCTGGGTAGAGGATGGCAAAGGGGGAAAACTCAGGACAACTGTGATAGCATAATGAATAAGATATAACCTACATAAAACATACAATCATGTGAGGATAAAAAAATAATAATATATCCAGCAAAGCTGTCCCTTAAATATGAAGGAGAAATGAAGACTTTGGGCAAACATATAGAAACTGAGTAAATTTACTATCACAAGACCTACATTATGGGAAATAAGTGAGGGAGTATTATTCTACCTGAAACAAAAGATAAAGGGATACAAAACTATCTATAAAATTAGTAACAGATAGAAGCAGGATATTGGCTTTCAGTAAATATGATTCTAATAAAAATTCAATCATCATAATGTAGGGAGAAGCACAAATCTGAGAAATTAAGGATAGCAATTTTTTTCCTACAGAAAATAGATCATTTCCCATTTTCAATCCATTACCTAAAACATAACAACTACCTTGAAACAAAAATAACCTATTAACCTCTCCCTCAAGAAAACATGTTACCATTTTCTTTTACTTATACTTCTTATACAATTGTTTAGTACAATATTTTCAAAAAGCAGGTTTAAAAACCAAACTGAACATAAACTACCTTAGATATGTAGTTCTTACAGAGTAGTTTAAAAGCTGCTTAAAATGAAGATCCTCTAACTCTTCATTTACTTTTGATTCTAATTATTTAAAGCATTCAAATTCATTTTTCTTTGCCTTTAAAATTATCTAATTTTCCATATTTTTACCTATTCCAAGTCAATCTGTTTTCTTACCCTCATTCCCCAGCTTTTAAGTACCTTTAAGAGGTTGTTTCTCTCCTAAAAGGGAAAAAAGAGTCACTTAAAAGGGACAGAATTGAACCCCAAATAAATGTTTTATATTCATATTACTGCTCATACTATCAGAGAGCTAGGGAGTAGCAGCAGAGGTGGTGCACACAACTCCTGTTCACAATAGTGCCAGTGGTCACAGGCAATCAGGCAGCAGTGATGGCAGAGCTTAAGACCTCAGCTCACCTTCCACCCACCCCACCCGTGGAGCCTGAGACTAAGGTGACTCCCTGATACAGTGGGGACACCCACCATCCTGGTGACACAACAGCAACACTCATGACTACAGCAGCAGCAGCAGCAGCAGCAGCAGCAGAAAGCCACTAGTGACCCTAGAGGCACAAGCAATGATAAAAAGAGCACCCACAACATCTCTGGCAGAGGTGGTCGAGTGGAAAATGCTAGCTCTCAAATATAGTGAATCAACTCAGGTAAGAAAAACCAACAACCTGTAAGATAGTGTCACCTAGTGAAAACAAAAGAAAGGGCTGTAATTACCAACCTGTTAAACTATTAAAATAAAAGTAAACAAAACTTTATCTAAATAAGAAAGTTGTTCACCACTGCAGAGGCACTGGTAGAGAAGGCAACAAACACAATGAATGATCATAATATCACAAAACAAAAATGATAATTCTCCAGAAACCAAACTCAAAGTCACTTAAGACTTATGTACATGAGAGAGAATTCAAAATAACTGTTATGAAGAAATTCAACGGATACAAGAAAACTCAGAAAGGCAGTTCAATGAGTTCAAGAATAAAATTAAAAACAGAAAGAGTACTTTACCAAAGAAATTAAAACTCTAAAAAAGAACCAAACAGAAATTCTGGAGCAGAAAAACTGAATAAATGAGATGAAGAATACATCAAAAAGCATTAGAAATAGAGTAGATCCTATAGAAGAGTTAATGAGTGAGCTCAAAGATAGAAATGCAGATATAATTAAGGTAGAAGAGGAGAGCAAAGACTTTTTTAAAAAATGAAAGAGCTCTATGAAAACTATGTGCTCTATTAGAATGGGCAACATAAGAATAATGGGTATCCCAAAAGGAAGAGAGGAAGAGGATATTTAAAAAAACAAAAACAAAAACAAAAACAAAAACAAAAAAAACAAAAAACCCCAAAAACCACACAGATGAGAAGTTCCCAAACCTGGAGAAAGAAATGAACATACAAATACAAGAAGCTAATAGAACACCTAATTATCTCAATGCAAAAAGACCTTCTCCAAGACATTATATTAAAAATGTCAAAAAACAATGAGAAAGAAAGAATTCTAAAGGCAGCCAGGAGGAAAACACACACACATACACACACACACACACACGCGCGCGCGCGCGTGCGCGAACCCCATCAGGCTATCATCAAATTTTTTCAGAAGAAACCCTACAGTCCAGGAGAGAGTGAAGAATGACATAATAATTCATTAAAAAACTGAGAACTGTCATCCAAGAACACTCTATATGGAAAAGTTATCCTTTACATATAAAGGAGAAATAAAGGCTTTACTAGACACACAAAAGCTGAGGGAGTTTTCCACAAGTCCTGCCTTGTAAGAATGTTGAAAGGAGCTCTTCTACCTCAAGAGGAAAGGTAAAAGTACATAACACTGTGATAAGGTGGTAGACAGAATCAGAAAATTTTAACCATCTTCCACAATACGGTGTTAAACATTTAATTATAGTATAAAGGCTAAAGGGGGGGAAAGCATTAAAGGTAACTATAGCTACTTCACATGCAACATAAACAGGGATAATTCATGACAACAAAAATATAAAAGAGGAGGAGAAAAGGAAAGAACTTATACAGGCGAATGAAAATAGATGCTATCAAAAGAAAAATGACTATCTGATCTATGAGATATTCTATGCAAATGTCACAGTAACCACAAAATATAAAAGAGTAAACAAAAAATATCACAGAAAACCACCAAATAAAATTAGCAGACAAAACAGGGAAAAGAAACAATGGAGATATAGAATAATCAGAAAACAAAAGATAAAAATGGCAGTAGTAAATTCTCATATAGCAATAATCAGCTTAAATATAAACGGACTAAACTCACCAGTCAAGAATAGCTGGATGAATTAAAAAACAAGACACAACTAAATGCTGCTTTCAGTAGACTCATCTCATTGCAGAAGACAGACATAGGCTCAAAGTGAAGGAGTAGAAAATGAGACTCCAAGCCAATGGAATCTCATCTTCCAAGCCAATGGTATCCAAAAGAAAGAACATATAGCCATACTTATATCAGACAAAATAGACTGCAAACTCCAAGAAGTAATGAAAGACATAGCTGGACATTATATAATGATAAAGGAGACAATCCATCAAGAAAACAACATTTATTAATATATATGCACCCAATTCAGGAATACCAAAATATATAAAGCAATTATTAACAGAGCTAAAGGGTGAAATACAGCAACATAATAATATTAAGACACTTTAACACCCTATTTAACTAAAGAATAGATGATCCAGACAGAAAGTCAACACGGAAACATGAGCCTTAAATGGCACATTAGACTAAATAGACTTAATAGACATACAGAGGATTTCATACAAAAGCAAGAAAATACAAATTCTTCTCAAGTGCATTTGGAATATCCTGAAAGACAAACCAGATGTTGAGAAACAAGTCTCAAATTTAAGAAGACAAACCACTGAACGTCTTTTATAACTGCAATGATATGAAACCATAAATTAACTACAACAAGAAAGATGGAAAAACTACAAATATGCGAAGATTAAACAACATGCTACTGAACAACTGGATCAATGAAAAAACAAAGGAGAAATAAAAAATACATGGGGAAGAATGAAAACAAAAACTTGAGACGCCAAAATCTATGAGATGCATCAGAAGTACTACCAAGAAAGAAGTTTATAGCAATACAGGCCTACTTTAAGAAATAAACAAAAAAATCTCAAGGAAACAATAACCTTACTCTTAGAGGGACTAGAAAAGGAAGAAACTAAGTCCAAAGCCAGTACAAGAAAAAAAAAATAATCAGGGAAGAAATAAGTGAAATGGAGACTAAAAAGACAATAGAAAAGCTCCATGAAGCAAAGAACTGGTTCTTTGAAAACAAGAAACAAAACAAATCTTTAGTTAGACTCACTAAGAAAAAGAGACATGACTTGAAATTAGGAATGAAAGAGAAATTACAACAGATACCACAGATATGCAAAGGATCATAAGGGAGTACTATGAAAAGCTACATGCCACCAAATTGGACAGCCTAGAAGAAAGAGATAAAGTCTTAGCATCATACAACTTTCCAAAACTGAATTATAACAAAAGAGAAAACCTGAATATACCACTCACTAGTAAGGAAAAACAGTTATCAAAAAAAAAACCTCCCCCAAATCAGTGTGGTCAAATGATCAACATCCAGGTGTTACCTATGGTTCACTATATATTTAAATTGACATTTCCATATTATTCTATAATCTTTAAATGCTGCTCATATTGAAGACTCTGAGGTACCAATATCCCTCCATGTAAAACTATATTTTTAGTATATAGGAGTTGTCAAACAAAAAAGTATACAAATGTACTTAAAATATTTTAGAAAACAATTTTAATAAATACTGAGAGCAGGCTTTCTATGCAGAAAGCATTATTTTTGCACATACAATCACAGATGAAAAAGAGATAATTTCTGTTGTTTAAGAAATAGAAGGAAGCTAATATTCCTTAAAGACTTTAGTAAAGTAAGGTTTTTATGTAGTAAGACAGACAGCATCGTTATTCCTGCCTCTGTAAGATTCAGAAGTTTAGGGGAAGTTTCTTTCTCAAGTGTTTACTTCATTAGAAACATGAATTAGATGTTCAGTCAAGATGGAGGTGTAGGTAGACATGGCTCACCTCCTTGCACAGCTACAGCAAAAATTACAAGTAGCTTACAAAACAAATACCACCCAGAATCATCAGAAAACTGAGTCTGGCAACCAAGGAGCTAAAGTCATCACATTTATCCAGACCAGCAGGAGGGACAGAGACACACAGACACACGGAACAGGTGGTCCCACATCCATGTGATAGATAAAAATCAGGATGGATACCTTGGGAGCAAGGGATCTCAGCCCCACACCATACCACCTAGTCATGGGTTCCAGTGCCAGGAAGATAAGTCCACATAATTTCTGGCAGTAAAAACAAGTCAAGGTTAGAGTAGTGAAGGAAATTGTAGGATTCCCAGGATCTCATCTTTAGGTCCCACAACAGACTTAGAACTTAACATAGACTCACACCCTCTGGGCTCCAGCACTAGGGGAACAGCTGCAAGAACAGTAGTGACATACAGGGAGAAACTGAAGTGTCAGGCATCAGGGAGAGTGCCAAGGGACAGCTTTCTCCCAGATAAAACTCCAGAGGCCATGGAATGCCATTGTCCCCTTTCTGAGTCCTCCCACACACAGAGCCATAGAACAGTGACACCGTATCAGAGACTCCATTAACCTGGTTCACACAGGCTGCCTCACCATGGGGATTACCTCTCCATGGGCACTGGAAATCATCTTGAATAACTAACTGAACACTAGCTGGAAAGAAGCCTTACAATCACAGACAGAGAGAAGAAAACACGTCAGCACAACATGACTGGTAGAGAGTGTGGAGAAGATGTGAGAGGGCTGGCTGGGCTTCCATGAGTAGCATCTGAAAATTGAGAGGGATATTTCAGCAGCGAGGTGAATTCCCCTGAGAAATGTGGGTTCTAAACCCAATCTGGGCTCCCCAGCCTACAGCACCAGAGCTTGAAAGGATCCCAAATAATATCCAGCTTAGAAAAGCAACAGGGACTCTGCTGACTAGGGGAAGACAGTTGGAGATGCAGAATCTTTTGAAGGGCTGAAGCATAAAATTTCTATTGCAGCCACTTACTCTTGGTGCTGGCAATGAGAGGGCAGAGTGGACTAGAGACGCTTAAGGAGAGTATAGAGTTGGTGGCTCTTGGGAGAGAAATCAGGGAAGGCCACCAGGAAATCTGTGCTGAGTCATTCACCATACTGCATGAGTCATCTTTCTCAAGCACAGCACTTTTTTGTGAATGGCCTCAACCTGAGGGGAACTAATCACCTCCAACCCCAGGAATTACTCTGCCCCGCTCTGTGGTGCTTAAGCCTGACTGTTAATCACAGACTGATTAGATTAACAACTGATCAGTTTGACAACTGACTGGTTTAACTGTGGTGGTGGAAAATACAAAGCAGCACTCAAAATGGAAAGACAAAGAAATAGATCCAAATGAAAGAATGAGAATATTTTCCAGAAGAACTAGATGAAATGGAAGTAAGCAATTCACAGAGAGAGTTTAGAGTAATGATTATAAGGATACTCAATAGCATGAAAAAAAGACATAGGAACCATAAAAAAGATTAGTCAGAAATAAAGAATGCAGTATCTGAGATAAATAATACACTGAAAGGGATAAACGATAGGTTAGATGAAGCAGAGGACTGAATCAGTGCTTTGGAAGTCAAAGTGAAAAAAAAAAAAAAACAATCAGGCAGAGTAGCAATTAGAAAAAAAATAAAATGAGTGCTTAAAAACATCTCTGACAACATGAAGTGTAACAACATCTGCATCATGGGAATACAAGAAGAAAGTGTACAAGATATTGAGAATCTATTTGAAGGAATGATAACCAAAAACTTCTTTAATCTGGTGAAGGAAAAGTTGCACAAGTCCAGGAAGCTCACAGAGTACCAAACAAGTTGGACCCAAAGAGGCCTACAATAAGAAATATCGTAATTAAAAGGTCAAGACTTAGAGATGAGAGAATCCTGACAGCTGCAAGAGAAAAGCAAGTATTTACATAGAAGGGAGCACCAATTAGACTGTCATCTGATTAGACTCATCAGAAACACTTCAGGCCAGAAGAGAGGGGAATGAAATACTCATGTGAAGAAAAGCAAGGACCTACAACCAAAACTACTGTACAACTACTGCACAACTATAATTTAAAATCAAAGGAGTAATAAGGAGTTCCCAGACAAGAAAAAGCTAAAGGAGTTTGTTAACACCAAACCAGTACTGCAGCAAATGTTAAAAGGATTGCTTTAAGAAGAAAAAAAAAAAGAGAGGAAAAAAAAACAGAGTAATACAGCCTAACAACAAAATGGCAATGCATACATATCTATCAATAATCACCTAAAATGTAAATGGCTTAAATCCTCCAACCAAAAGACATAGGATAACTGAATGGGTAAAAAAACAAGACCTGTATATATGCTGCCTTCAAGAGACCCACCTCAGATTGAAAGATACACACAGACTAAAAGTAAAGGGATGGAAGAAAATATTTCATGCAAATACAAAAGAAAAAAAGCTAGGGTAGCAGTACTTTGAAAAAACAGACTTTAAAACCAAGGCTATAGTAAGAGACAAAGAAGGCCACTACATAATATTAAAGGAACAATCCAAGAAGAGAATGCAACCCTAGTAAACATTTATGCACCCAATATAGGAACACCTAAATGTGTGCAGGGCTGTCCAATTTTTTGGTGTCTCTGGGACACAATGGAAGAAGAGTTGTATTTGGTCACATGTTAAATACGCAAAAACTAACGAGAACAAAAAAAATCTCACAATGTTTCAAGTAAATTTAGGATTTTGTGTTGGGCTGCATTTGTAGCCATCCAGGGACACAAGCATCCTATTAGCCATGGGTTGGACACTGCTGATTATAGTAAAGCAAATCTTGATGGACATAAAAGGAGAGATCAACAGAAACACAGTCATAGTTGGGAATTTTAACAATGCATTGACTTCAAAGAATAGGTCTCCCAGGTAGAAAATCAAGGAGACAGCAGCCTTAAATGACCACAAGAATAAATAGATTTAATTGATATCTTTAGAGCATTTCACCCCAAAGCAGTAGAATATACACAATTTTCAAGTGCACATGGAACATTTTCTAGGGTAGACAACATGGTAGGACACAAATTAAGTCTCAATAAATTTAAGAAAACTGAAATCATATCAAGCATCTTCTCTTACAACAATGTTATGAAAACAAATCAATCACAGGAACACTGGAAAACATGCAAAGACATGGAAGCTAAATAACATGTTATTAAATAATGAATGAGTCAACAAGATCAAGGAAGATCAAAAGATACCTTGAAACAAATGAAAATGAGCACACAACAATCCAAAATCTGTGGGACACTGGGAAAGCAATCCTAAGAGGGAAGTTCACAGCATTCCAGGCCTATCTCAAAAAACAAGAAAAAGCTCAAATAAACAATCTAACTTTACACTTCAAGAAACTTGAAAACTAACAACAAAGATCAATGTGAGTAGAGGAAGGAAGTAATTAAGATCAGACCAGAAATAAATGAAATAGTCTAAAAAAAATTCAAAAGATCAATGAATCAAAGAGCTTGTTGTTTTTGAAAAGCAAGATTGATGAACCCCGGCCAAGATGGAGGCATAGGCAGACGCACTGTGCCTCTTCTCACAACCAAATTAAGGACAACAAAGATTTAGAAACAAGAAAACAACCAGATCTCAGAAAATCAAACTGTTTGGAAGTCCAACAACGATTCATCCAGACCAGTAAGAGGGGCGGAGTCGCGGCAGGAAAAAGCAGAGGTGTGGACGGGCACGCAGGCAGCAGCGGCTGGCAGCCCCCAGGTGCACAGGCGGTGGCTAGCAGACCCCGGACACGGGGGCAGCAACTGTGCAGAACCAGTGAGGCCGCACAAGGCAGCTGGCTGACCGGGTGGTCCCACATTCAGGTGCGGATAATCCAGGCAAAGGGGAAGCGGTGAAAGGAACTGGAATCTGAGAGAGAGTAAAGCAATCCCCATTATCTCCTCTCAGACCCCGCCCCCACATACAGCGTCACTTCCCAGCCACCGGGCTGTCCCGCCCTGGGGAACACCTGAGGCTCCACCCCTCACTACGTAACAGCCGCGACTAGATAAAACAAACAAACAAACAAACAAAAAAAAACCCAGAAATGGAAATGGCTCAAACCGGAGAACAGATCAAAGCCCCAGAGCCAATTTATCTAAGCGATGAAGAGATTGCCAACCTATCAGATGCACAATTCA
>PVKU01016916.1:0-13022 GCA_004027475.1 Anoura caudifer | reverse complement strand
AGAGGGGGAAAAGGTACAGAGAATAAGTAGCATAGACAGTGGGTAGAAAATAGACAGGGCAAGAATAGTGTGGGAAATGTAGAAGCTAATGAACTTATGACACATGGGCATGAACTAAAGGGGGGAATGTGGGTGGGAGGGGGTGTGCAGGGTGGAGGGGAATGATGGGGGAGAAATGGGACAACTGTAATAGCATAATCAATAAAATACAATTAAAAAAGAATAAAAAAACTTGATAGGTAATATGCTAAGCATTAAAATAGTTTTTAATTTTGATGATGCCAGATTTATCATTAAAAAATTGTGCTTTTTGTGTTCTAGAGCTTATAAAACATTTTTAAATTATCAGAATTTACTTTCAATTAATACTATATAGTTTTACACATAGTGTAATTACTGTATTTCTTCCTCCCATCCCTCATGCCATTGATATTATAGCTTCAAGTTAACATATGGTACTCACAAAATATGTTGTTCGTATTTTTGCTAAAACATTCAGCTACCTTTTACAGCAATTAAAATAAGAAAAAGATTTTGTTTTTCTACATTTATTCTTTTTGTGACACTCTAGTGTTTTTTTACATCCATGTTTCTATTTCATTTTCCTTCTGCCTGAAGACTTTCTTTAACATTATTTTTATAGTTGTTCAAGTACAGTTGTCTCCATTTTCCCCCCACCATCTCCACTGCCCAACTGTCCCCTGCCTCCCACTGTTGAACCTACCCTCTTTGGCTTTGTTCATGTGTCCTTTATAGAGTAGGTGTGGTGACAATGAATTTGTTTGTTTGAAAATGTATTTCTTCTGTATATTTTAAGAATATTTTGGCATAGTATAGAATTATGGATTAACCAGAACTTTTTTTTTAAACATTTTAAAGACGTCATTCTACTTTCTTCTGTGGCTTCTGATAAGATGTTTGCTATAATTCTTATTCTTGTTCCTCTGTTGGCAGTGTATCTTTATTTTTTTTTCGCTGACTGCTGTCAAGATTTTCTCTTTGTCTTTAGTTTTTAGCGTTTTGACATTCATAGGCTTAAATGGGTATGTGTGTGTTTGGTTATTGTTTTTTTTATCTTGTTTAGTGTTATCCAACTTTATTTGCTCTAGCTATGGTTTGTTGTCTGTCACTAATTTTGGAAAATTCTTAGCCAACAGTGTTTCTTTAGCCTTTTTTTTTTCTTTGCCTTCTGGGATTCTAATTATGCTAATAATATACCTTTTGATATTGTTTCTCTCTTCTGTTTTTTTAATCTTTTTTCTTTTTGCATTTCATTTAAGTAATCTCTATTTAACCTGTCCTCTCTTGCTTGCTAGCATTATTTCTGACAAAAAGTCTTGTGGTCATACACACACACACACACACACATTCCATATACTTACTTAATGTGCCTTTTTACTGTCTTCTTTTAAGATTTTTCTCTTCAGCTATGGTTTTTAGTAATTTGATTATGATGTGCTTTGGTGTTGTGGTGTGGGGCTCTTTCTGCTTCTTCTTTTTGGGGTTCTCTGGGTTTATAGTTTTAATCTATAGTCATATGCCATGTAGCAGTGGGGATGTGTTCTGAGAAAGGCATCATTAGGTGATTTTGTCTTTTGCAAACATCATAGAGTGCATTTACAAAAACCTAGATGGTATACACCTAGGTTATATGATGCCACTTAGGAAACATCCAAACCTATAAAGAGTTTTTATGAGTTTATTTGAGCTAAACTGATAACATACGCCAGGGAGAAAGATCTCAAATTCTCTGGAGAATAACAGTTTTGCAGCTTCTTTTATTCATTTGTAATTAAGGAGGAAAACTAAGGAAGATTACATGGAGCTGGGAGAAAGCAAAGCAGAGATTGGATTGCTGTATATAACAATATTATGTGCTATCTTATTTTTTATTGAGGTTATCGGAGTGACACTAATTGGGGTTAGCAAAATTATACAGGTTTCATGTGCACAATTCCACATCACATCATTTGTACACTGTGTTGTGTGTTCATTACCCAGAGTATGTGTTCTCTCAAGGGTGGTTATTTCAAAGATGTGTTAACCTAGATGCACAGAAACAATAGACAGGACTTGCTTAAGGCAAAGGTAAACCTTCTCTAAAAAGATATACATGGGACATGACAACCCACTATGACCTATGACCTTCCCAGTTAGGAATTCATCATAGATCACCCTCTGAGGTTACCTTCTGTAGAACCCCTTTATGTCATCCACAATGGTATAGTCTATTGCTCTGTAAGGGAGGAAAAATAACTTTCCCTCTACCTTTTTGGGTTCTTGGCTGAGACATTCTGTAATGAAAGACAGATTAGCAGAAGGAAAACAAAAGTTTAACAACATATATACCTCCTGTGGATGTAAGAAACAGCCAAACCTGTAAGGAATTTTTATGAGTTTATTTGAGCCAAACTGATGACAATTGCTGAGAAGCAAGATTTCAAATGTTCCAGAGAATGACAGTTTGCAGTTTCTCTTACGCATTTGGAATTAAGGAGGGAATGTGCAGAAGATAGGAGACAGGATAGTTAACAAGATTGTGCTTTCTTGGGGGGTGGTTATGCTTCTGGGGGGTCTGAAAAAGGGGATTACTCTGACATTTCAAAGTTGTATTAACTTAGATGCACAACAGCAATATGCAGGTCTTGCTTAAGACAAAGATAAATCTTTTACTAAAGAGGTTGTATACCTGGGGCATGACTACCTACCTGGACATTCCCAGTTAGAAATTCATGTCAGATCACTCTGTCAGGTTACTTGCAGTCAGGGGAGTTGACAGGTTTATTACAGTGCCATGTTTCACCAATGCTCCTCCATTATAATCTTATGGAACCACTGCTCTATATGCAGTCTGTTGCTGACTGAAACATAGTTATGTGTCACATGACTGTAATTTAGAAGTTTTGACAATTATTTTTTCAAGTATTTTTTCCTTCTCCCATCCATTTTGGGATCAGTTACTCATATGTTATGATGCTTAATATTGTCTGATAGCTCAGTGATGCTCTGTTGAAAACTTTTCAGTCTTTTTTCTTCTCTACATTTGTCATTTTGGATAGTTTCTGTTGCTATATCTTTAATTCCATTAATCTTTTTTGTGCAATGTGTAAATTACTGTTAATCTAATCTAGTATACCTTCATTTCAATTATATATGTATTTTAGTCCCCACCTGAAGATATGTTTATTGATTTTAGAGAGAGAGGAAAGAAGAGAGAGAAAGAAAAACATCTATATGAGAGAGAAACATCAATTGGTTGCCTCCTATATGGGCCCTGACTGGGGATCAAACATGTAAACTAGGTATGTACCCTGGCCGGGAATCGAACCCACAACCTTTGGGGTGCATGGGATGATGCTCCAACCAACTGAGCCAGTGGGCCAGGGCTCAGTTATATTTTTTATTTCTAGAAACTCAATTTCTTTTTTATATTTCCAACTTTCACTCTTATGCTTTCTTTTATCTTCTTGAACATGTAGAATATATTTGTAATTGTTTTTTCAAATCTTTGGTTACCACTTCCATTATCTATGTAATTCCTTTTTTTTAAGATTTTATTTTTAGAGAGAGGGCAAGGGAAGGAGAAAGAGAAGGAGAGAAACATCAATGTATAGTTGCTTCTTGTGCACTTCCTACTGTGGACCTGGCCCACAACCCAGGCATGTGCCCTGACTGGTAATCGAACTAGCAACCCTTTGATTCGCAGGCCCCAGTGCTCAACCCACTGAGCTACACCAGCTAGGGCTTTTTGTTTTTCATCTATGTAATTTCTGTGTCTGTTTATATTTATTGATTTCTCTCCTATTTATGGGTCATATGTTCTTGCCTCTTTGTATGCCTGGTAATTTTTAATGGGATATAGGCAGTTTGAATTTTACACTGTTGGATGTTGCATATTTTGATATTTCTTTAAATATCTTTTTTGTCTTCTGGAGGATGAAGTTAATTAAAGTCCTTAGAGTCTGTTTGATTTTCTAAGCTTTGTTATGGTGATCAAAAACAGTCTTTGGTCTGTGGCTAATTTGGCTTCTCTATTGAGATGATACCTTTCTGAAGCTTTATCTTTGTACAAAGATGGAAATCAAGGTGTTCCTTGAAGGACTAGTATTTTTTGATAAGCCAAAGAGGACAAAAGTCAGGGGAATAAGGTGTTCACCTTTATTAGAAAATTTTTATTGTCTAATGAGAGTTTAGTCCCATGATACTGGATCAATTTCAGGGTGTTATCTACAAAATTAGAAGTAATTATTCTTTTACCTATATCAATAAGGAATAATATTTTAGTAGAGGTTATACCTCTTCTGATTATTTTGATATGGTTATAATTTTTTTCAGATTTTTGAAATTTGCAGATACTTCCTAGTTTTTTTAAAACAAAGCCCAGCTCTAATATGTACCCCAAATAAAATTTAGTAAAGTTTTTCATTACTACCCATTCCCTAGACTTTGCCTGTGTTCCCTACCATGGTTAATGGCATCACTGTCTACCTTGTCTTATAAGGAAAACGTTGTACTATTTTGATTATTTTCTGAGTCCAATCTCTCACATTCATTTGGCTGTCAGGTACAGTTGTCTTTAACTCTGGAATCCTCTTTCTGGCTAGTTCTGTATTGCCAACCTGTCTTACCTCTCCCCTGGACTATTAATGACAGATCAATGGGTCCCTCTCCTTCCCAGTTCTCCTAATATATTTCTCATATTGTTGTTAGATTATTCTTGTATATAGTCTTCAGTAGGTCACTTCTTTTATTCAGAGCCTCTGACATCTCTTTAGAGCCTGGAAGATAAAACTCAAACTATAAAAGGCACTCAAATGTTTGCTTCCAGCTTGTTTTTCCAGTTTTTTTCCTACCTTACTGTACTCTAGTCTTAGTATTCTAAGTATGGTATATGGAAAAAGGAATATTTCAAACAGGAAGCAGAATTAACAAAGGTATGAAAATATATTATGTACTTGGATTCTCTACCAGATAGATTTCTACTTATCCTTTAATAAAGATTTGGCTAAGAAGTCAACCCTCTTTATTACACACTTCTGTCTTCATCCCCTTTCCCTATGAATACAGATTTTAAGTGCTTATTTCATTGTTTTACAGTTATTTCTGCTTCTATTTGTTATTATAGTAGGCTGTGAGCTCCATGATGTTAGGGAGCAATATTTATTCATATTTGCATTCCCAGTGTCCAGTATAGTATGTTGAATACATTGTAGGAGCTGATGTTTTTGTATGAATTTATCACCAGCATACATAACTAACACTCTCTTGAAAGTCTGGTCCTTTCCAGGATTCCTAGTGCTGTGGGTCCCCTGAGGCTGCCACTAGGAGGCTCCAAAGCCATCTACATGAGGAAATTTGGTTTGCTTCCAAGTTAGGCAAGGAAATGAAGATGCTTGACAAGTCCTTATTAAGAGTTCACATGTCTAAACTTTTGTCTTACTTTCTTTAGAATTCTGTTTTGTTTTCTGGTTGTTTTTGATATTTAGCAGCTTTGGATTACACATTGTCCTTTGGAGAACTTACAATATGCCTAATTGATGCTAAGCCAAAGATCCAAGGTCTGTCCGGAAAAAGTCCAACCATTGTTAACATAATGAGAATGGTTACACAACATTAATGTAACCTGGTAGCCAAGGAGAGTGGACTGGAATATGCATGTGTGAACAATGACGACTTTACTGTAGTAGTCAGTGGGAACAGTAGACACCATTGAGGGAGCATATGTACTGTGTGGCTGTCACATTCAAAATGACTGGCAGAACAACAAACCTGTATCAGATTTTGTGTTAAGCTTGAGCATTCCTCTGTGGAAACTATTCAGATGATTCAGAAGGCTGCAGCTATGGGCAACTGGTGACTGACAGCTTCATTATAGCAACATGCCCACTCATGCATCACATCTGGTACAGAGTTTTTTGGCTAAAGATTAAACCACCCAGATGACTCATCCCCCCTACATCCCAGATTTGGTGCCCTGACTTCTGGCTTTTCCCAAAACTAAAATTACCTTTTAAAAGGAAAAGATTTCAGACCATCAATGAGATTCAGGAAAATACAACAAGGCAGCTGATGGCAATTGGGAGAACTGTGTGAGGTCCCAAAGTACCTACTTCGAAGGGGAATGAGATGTCATTGTCCTATGTACAATATTTTTTGTATCTTGTGTCTTCCTCAATAAATGTCTCTATTTTTTATTACATTGCTGGATACTTACTGGACAGACTTCGTATGTACATTCTGTTCTTATCCAGTCTGCACATACAATGAGGGAAAGTCAGCTCTCAAAGAAACTGTTAGTTTTTTCAGGCGCAGAATGAAGTCAAGTGCTACTGACTCTAATCCAGTGCTTAGGCATTTTTTTCTCTTATTCATCAGAAAACATGTATTAAGTGTAATTGTTGACTCCTGTTCTTGCCTGTTATTTATTTAGTTCCAAAATATTTGAAGATATCTGATTCCAATGGAAATTGCCATCCAAGATTATTGCTGCTCAATGACCAAATGTGCCAGGCCATTAGCTCTAATTGCCATTCATGATTGCTGCTTTGGTGGAGTAAATTCTAAACCATTTCTTGTAAGATTGGTTCTTTAGCAACCTCCTGTTAATGGAATTAACTAGAACTTCTGAGTGGTTTTACTATTTGGATGTGAGGGGGAAGAGAGGAGCTCACTGGTGCAGAGCTACATTATTCTCTTTATACATCTATGTTTTCTCTTTCCACATCTGAATTCTGTCTTTACTTCATGCTGAATTCATCTTCTGTAAGGATTTCTCCAGGATGTAGCATTCTCTCTTTTTGTATGAATTCAGACTAAATATTGCAGTTGGAAGAACTTTAGCTGGTGTAGTCCAGTCTTCTACCCAGTGTGTGAATTCTGCCAGCTGTGGGTAAAACAGCCCCACATAAACTGAGTAAACCAGCAAATGTCTTGGTTTCGGCCAAGGCTGGTTATGTAACTGTTTTTGTCTGAGCTCAGTCCCCTTCTAAGAACTAATGGTTTATGGCAAACTGTGTGTATCACCAATGGCAACTATTTATGATTACACAGTCTTTTCTTGAGGCATTTTATTTAGCACTATTATGAAAAATTAATCAGTAAATTAATTGTAAAAGATACAAAAGTATCTTTGTGGATGGTATTTCAGCAGTTGCAGATGAAAGAAAAGAAATAGATGTGACACATTCCACTACTTTGTATAGATTAGTATTAGATGCAGTGCTGCAGGAACTCTCACTTGAAAATAGACTGCAAGTTGAATGAATATGAGTCATGGTGCACAGATGAAAAATTAGGGCTGTGCTTATACTGTAAGGACAACCTTAGAAATATTTAGCGGATAGCTATGACTGGTGTGGCTCAGTGGATTGAGGGCTGGCCTGTGAACCAAAGGGCTGTTGGTTTGATTCCCAGTCTCGGGACAAATGCCTAGGTTGCAGGCCAGGTCCCCAGTAGGGGGCATGCAAGAGGTAACCACACATTGATGTTCTTCTCCCTCTCTTTCTTCCTCCCTTCCACTGTCTCTATAAATAAATAAATAAATAAATAAATAAATAAATAAATAAATAAAATCTTTTAAAAAGAGAAATATTTAGCAGATGAATAATTTATTCTGAGTTTTTATGGGAAGTCTCTGCTTCTGGGTTCAGTGGCTTTCATGAGCATTCATGAAGTAGAACAATGGTGTCTTCACCTGGGAATTATGTAAGACTAGGGAAATACTGCAGACCTCAGAAGAGGAAGTCAGAGCAGAGACTTGAATATTCATGGACATCTGCTGAGTAAGCATATATATATTTGCATACATTTAGTAGAAATAGATAAAAAAAACTTGCAGAGGCAGTTTCTGCCAGGGTGTCATTTGTTATGCTGGGTGATATAGTGGGAAGACCACCAGCAGTTAGGAGGTCTGAGTTCTAATCTTTGCCTGGTATGAAATGCTGTGCAGTCAAATGCTGGGCAAGCCCTGGTCAGGTGGCTCAGTTGGTTGGAGCATTGTCCTTTACACTAACAACGTTGTGAGTTTGATCCCCAGTCAGGGTGCGTACAGGAGGCAACTGACTGGTGTTTCTTGTTCACACTGATGTTTCTTTCTCTGTCCCCCTTCCCCTCTCTTTAAAATCAATAAACATATCCATGGGTGAGGATTAAAAAAATGCTCGGTCAATCACTTCATCCCTGACCCCAGTTTCCTTATCTGTGACTTGAGAATATTCTACCATTTATTCATCTTTCTAGAGCAGGAGTCATTGAAGTATATAGCCTGCAGGGCAAATCTTGCCACCACCTGTTTTTATAAAGCTTTATTGGAACACATTCATGCCAATTTATTTATGCATTGTCTCTTGCTGCTTTTGCATTACAACAGTAGAATTGGGTAACACCATCAGAGACTGTATGGGCCACAAAACCTAATATATTTACTGTCTGACTCTTATAGAAAAAGTCTGCCAACCCATGCTCTGGAGAACATTTTTTTTAAAGGGTTGGGGATTTCTCATCATTGACACTAGGGATGCTACTTGTATCTGGGGGCCAAGAATGTCAAATGTCCTGCAGGACATAATGAATAATGTTTCCTTTAAATTCCAGTAGCTCTCTCCTGGAAATTACTTCCCTATTTTTGATTCTAGGGGGAGCCATTTTTTTAAAGCTATATCAATTCTTTTTAGACTACTAAGGCAACAATTTTCCAAGTTAAATGAATTAGGAACTTTTTAACTATTCCACATAACCTGAAAAACAGTATCAACCAAGATAGTCACCAAGAATCTAAATCAATTATTATGCTTAATGCTGAGAAACTCAGGAAGAAACCAACTAAGCCGTCAGTTCAGCTTTGTACTGGAGGTTCTAGCTGGCACAATAATATCAGGAACAGTGAAGAGTTGGAGGTTTCACCCTACTTGCAAGCTAACCAGGTAGCCTGCCAGAGTTGCATGGATGCTGGCAGAAGATATGAGACTCCTATGTCAGACACAACACAGTTTATTTTTTATAGCAATTTCTGTGGCCAGAGTATCAACACATTTTTGAACTGTTTTGCTGAGTCTCAGTTCTCATAGGACAATAAAAATGCTAAGTGATACTTGCACATGCAGTGGGTTGTGTAACAGGAGAGGAACCCTGAGATTAGGGAACCTGAATCTTTTTAAAAAAAATTTATTTTAATTGTTCTTGTACAGTTTTCTGTGTTTTGCTCCCATTCCAGCCCACTGCCCCAGCCCTCCCCACCCCCCTCCCATTTCCACCCCCTGCTAGTTTTTGTCCGTGTGACCTTTATACTTGTTGCTCCAAACCCTTCCCCTTTCCCCCTGAAATTCCCTCCCCTCTCCCCTCTGGTGACTATCAACCCCTTCTCAATTTCAGTGTCTTTGGTTATATTATGCTTGTTTGTTTGTTTGATTAGGTTCCTGTTAAAGGTGAGATCATATGGTATTTGCCCTTCACTGCCTGGCTTATTTCACTTAGCATAATGCTCTCCAGTTCCATCCATGCTGTCACAAAGGGTAGGAGCTCCTTTCTTTCTGCTGCGTAGAATTCCATTGTGTAAATGTACCAAAGTTTCTTGATCCATTCATTTACTGATGGGCACCTAGGTTGCTTCCAACACTTGGCTATTGTAAATTGTGCTGCTGTGAACATTGGGGTGCATAGATTCTTTTGGATTGGTGTTTCAGGTTTCTTAGGATATAATCCTAGCAGTGGAATTGCTGGGTCAAAAGGTAGATCCATTTTTAGTTTTCTTAGAAAATTCCATACTGCTTTCCATAGTGGTTGTACCAGTCTGCAATCCCACCAACAGTGTACTAGGGTCCCCTTTTCTCCACAACCTCTCCAACACTTGTTGTTTGTTGCTTTGTTTATGATGGCCATTCTGACGGGTGTGAAGTGGTATCTCATTGTAGTTTTAATTTGCATCTCTCTGATAGCTAGCGATATTGAGCATCTTTTCATGTGTCTCTGGATCCTCTGTATGTCCTCCTTGGAGAAGTGTCTGTTCATGTCCTTTGCCCATTTTTTAATTGGGTTGCTTGTCTTCTTAGAGTGGAGTCATGTAAGGGACCTGAATCTTTTATATTGAGAAGTAAACAGTCCTGCCCTTAAAGATGGAAATACTATCTTTATTTTATTGGATACTAAGCATGCCTGCCCTTTGATTTGGAAGGAGGTACTATCTCTTTCTTTTAAAACTGTTCAGTACACAAACATCTTTGAACAAAGGCAGCCAATGTCTCTGATTGTAAGGCAAGCAGAAATGGAAGAGTCCTATATCTTCCAACAAATAAGAAAAGTAAATAAAATATAAGAATTAAGAAAGAAGAAACAAACTTGTTTTTATTAGCAGTTGTATAATTGGTTACATAAAGAATTCATGAACATCTAGTCACAAATGGTTAGAAATAATAAGAGAGCCAAGATTGCTAAGTTCAAGCTCTGTATAACAAAACCAGGTGCATTTTTATAAACTGTGGACAATTTAGAACTTAATATAAAAATGATGCCAGAATAAAACATAGTATGTTTGAATAAGTATAAGAAATGTACTAAATTTTAGTAGAAGACATTGTAAAATCTTTTTGAAAAATATTAAAGAAGGCTTACATAAAAATGCATAATGTCACAAACAAGAAGACTATCTTGAAATTGTCTCCAAATTAATTTGTAACTTCAGTGCAGCATGAACTCCTACAAGCTCTCTGTGTGTGCATGTGTATGTGTGTCTAACTTATTTAACAGGCTGATTATCTCAATAGAGCATAGAAAACATTTAATAAAGTTTAATATCCATTCATGGTAAAAACTTACCAAACTAAGAAGAATAAGGAACTTCTTTAACCTGGTAAGAAGTATCTATACAATGTTACAGTAACATTCTTAATGATAAATGACTGGATATGATCTAAGATTGAGAAGTTAGGATGTTCACTCTTGCCACTCCTATTCAACATTATACTTGAAGTTCTAGCTGGTGCAACAAGGCAAGACAAATAAAAGGCATATGGATCGGAAAGGTAGACATAAAATTGTCTCTATTTGCCGATAACATGATAAATCTACCTTAGAAATCCTAAAGAATCTGTAAAAAAGTTCCTAGAACTAATTAGTTTGTCAATGCTGAAGAATACAATGTTAATAAAGAAAACTGAATTATATTTCTATATATATACTTAAAATTCACATTGGAATTTGAAATTTACAAAAACTAACATTTATAATAGCATCAAAAGGTATCAGTCTAACAGAATGTTTATGCTGAACACTACAAAGCTGCGATGAAAGAAATCAAATGAAGGGAGCTATAACATGTTGATGGATTAGAAGATTCAATATTTTTAAGATATAAATTCTTCCTATGTAATTTATAGATTCAGCTCAATTCCAATCAAGACCACAGAAAACACACATACACCCAAAGGAACTAGAATAGGCAAAATAATTTTGAAAGAGAAGAGCAAAGTTGTTCATCTGTGATAACAGAATCACATTACCTGATTTCAAGACTTACTATAAAGCCACAGTAATTGAGGGTGTATGGGGTTGGTAAAGGAAAAATGCATAGATCAGTGGGACAGAATAGAGAGTCTTAGAAATAGAGGCACACATATAATGTGAACTGAGTTTTGACAAAGGTGCAAAGGCAATTCAATGCAGAAAAGAAGTCTTTTCAAGAAATGGCACTGGAACAATTTGAAGTTCCTATGTGAAAACAAACCTTGATGTATGCTTCACACTTTTACAAACATTGTCTCAAAATTGATCATATACCTAAATATAAAACACAAAACTTATAAAACTTCTAGAACAAAAGGCAGGAGAAATCTGTGTGACCTTGGAATTGACAAATTTTAAGATACAATATCAAAAGTATGATACAGACTTCCAGCCAAGATGGAGGCATAGGTGGACACACTGTGCCTCCTCTCACAACCAAAATTAAAGACAACAAAGATTTAGAAACAAGAAAACAACCAGAACTCATAGAAAATTGAACTGTACAGAAATCCAACAACCATTCATCCAGACCGGTAAGAGGGGCGGAGTCGCAGCAGGAAAAAGTGGAGATGTGGACCTGGCATGCAGGCAGCAGCGGCTGGCAGATCCCAGGTGCACAGGTGGTGGCTAGCAGACCCCAGGCACGGGGTGGCAACTGTGCAGACCCAGTGAGGCCGAGCAAGGTGGCTGGCTGATCAGGTGATCCCACATTCACGCACAGATAATCCAGGTGAAGGGGAAGCAGTGGAAGGGACTGGAATCCGAGAGAGAGCAGAGCAAGTGCCATTGTTCCCTCTCGGACCCTGCCCCCACATACAGCGTCACTACCCAGCGACTGGGTTGCCCCACCCAGGTGAACACCTAAGGCTCCACCCCTCATATGTAACTGCCATGACTAGACCAAAAACAACAACAACAAAAAAAAACCCCAGAAACAAAAATGGCTCAAACCAAAGAACAAATCAAAGCCCCAGAGCCAATTCATCTAAGTGACGAAGAGATTGCCAACCTATCAGATGCACAATTCAAAGCCCTGGTGATCAGGATGCTCACAGAATTGGTTGATTTTGGTTGCAAATTAGAGGAACAAATGGAGGCTACAATTAGTGAAGTGGAGAAAAATGCACAGGGAACCAATAGTGATGGGAGGAAAACTGGGACTCAAATCAATGGAGTGGACCAGAAGGAAGAAAGAAACAGCCAAACAGAAAACAAGGAAGAAACAAGAATTCAAAAAAATGAGGAGAGGCTTAGGAACCTCCAGGACATCTTTAAACATCCCAACATCCGAATTATAGGGGTACCAGAAGGGAAGAAGAAGAGCAACAAGTGGAAAACTTATTTGAACAAATAATAAAGGAGAAGTTCCCCAATGTGGCAAAGGAAATAGACTTCCAGGAAGTCCAGGAAGCTCAGAGAGTCCCAAAGAAGTTGGACCCAAGGAGGAACACACCAAGGCACATCATAATTCCATTAGCCAAGATTCAAATGAAGGAGAGAATTCTAGAAGCAGCAAGGGATAAGGG
>PVKU01016915.1:0-13018 GCA_004027475.1 Anoura caudifer | reverse complement strand
CTCCCTCCCAAATTCGCCACAAGGGCACCATCACCTCCTTTGGATGAAGACCGCCCTTTGGAAGGGAGAGTGGTGGTTCCTTTCTTTGCCCTCAGTCTCTCCTGTTCCACATTATTCTCAAATAGCAAACATTCATCCTCTCCCTACACATACAATCTGCATGGAAATGGAACATTTTCCTTATGCTTCAGTGGAGAACCACTTGTGGAAATCCACTCATGAAGGGTCCCCCACCTTCCCGCTTAACTCCTGTGGAGCCCAAATGGCAAAGCGATTAACGTAACCAAGCTGGTGGAAATGATTTTCAAAGCCTGATTCGGATACATTGAACACGTTGCCTGTCTCCCACCTGCAATGACATGGTCTATCCTCAGTGAACATCTGCCATTCAGGGCTCTCCACTGCACCTGGTCTGCCTGCCTGTGGGAGAAATCTCCGGCATGAAACTTCGCAATCCACTTCGGACACGTTCCATCAGTCACAGCATCTTCTCCACACACACCACTGATCTTTTCTGGCCTTACAGTTGCACTTGTATCTTTGTTTGAAATGACAAAGCCAAAAAGACCAAATATGTTGCTTGTGTTCATGCATCTTCACTGTGAAAATGGCGAACCGTACACTCACCACTTGTGAGATTTTGTTCTCACACGCTGATGGAACACCCATCACGATACAGTCCAACATGATGGTTTCAAATGAATTTAAGGACAAGTCATGGTAACCACCACAACCCCAACCACTAATCCTAACCCTGAACTATGCCACACACCAGACACCAGACCGGGTGTCCAGAGCCTGTCCCTGACTCCACATGCCTGACTCTGGACATCAGACCACAGGGAACACTGTGTCCTCCTAGTTGAATCTGTAAAACCTTGAAATGTCATCATCTCATGTCTAAAACCATGAAGCAGTTTTCTTTTTAAAAAAACATTATATTACATCAATCAAATGATGCAATGAGGATACACATTGGACGTGAGATACATGAGGCTGCTGCTGGCATAACGAGGCATATGCTTTGAAAGCTAAACCAATTAAAGTCATGAGTAAATGGGAATTCCTCCTGATTAAAAAATTCTAGGCAGCAGGAGAAGCTATTTCAAGACTAAGACGACCACCCATGGATTTGAAGTAAATGGTTCTACCTTATACTTTTCATCAGACTTTATTCCACAACAAACAACTTCATGACTCATCGAACAAGAGACACCTATATCATTTTAAACATTTTCTTTATTTAATTTTAGAGAGGGGGAGGGAGGGAGAAAGAGAGGGAGAGAAACATCAATGTGTGGTTGCCTCTCACGCGCCACCTACTGGAGGCCTGGCCTGCAACCCAGGCCTGTGCCCTGACTGGGAATCAAACCGGTGACCCTTTGGTTCACTGGCCAGCACTCAGTCCACTGAGCCACAAAACCAAGACCAACATTGATAGTTTTAAAGAACTTAAATACTCCCTTCCAAAGAGAAGACATTCATAAGTGGGAAAATTAAAAAGGAGAGGAAAATGTTCAATGGCTCAATCAGTGTGATAACCCTTCCACAACTACAAAGGCTATAATGCAAAAGCAAAACTGAGAAATGCTTCTAATCACAAACAAAAATTCAAAAGATCATTTCCTTTGTAAATGTAAAATATGGCAGACCTTGTATAAACTGGTTGGTATGCCCTCAAAACAAACACCCTACTGTGTTCAACTCTACTTTGAAATACACACCTGAGAAAGTGAAGACAGCTGTTATAACAAACACGATAATTCCTGCTGGTTATAACAATACAGGATTGTTCATAACAGCAAGGTTAACAAGAACTGAAAGGTAGACAGTATTCAAATGTCCATCCACAAGTAAAGGAATATACAAAATTGGGTTATTCTGTCACTGAAAAGGTGCTGGACCCAAGGCAGGTTTGCCCTGGCAACGACTCAGGTGTGTAGATTCTTGAGTTCCTGCAGTAAAAATGTCACAACACAAAACTAGGGAATTTTGAGGATTTGTATATAAAATCCAAGGAGGGTGAAACAAAGAAAGAGCTTCAGATAGAAGAGGCACAATCACAGCAACAAGAGTGACCACGGGCGGAGCTACTTCTTCAGAAACAGAAAAGTTAGATGCAAAGAAGGTCCTTGGAGACAGCACCACGGGGTGAGCCCGGGACGAGCTGCCGCTGCCCACTGCTCCCCTGGCTGCAAGTCCCAGGGACTTCTGGAGACGAGGAGAAACAAAGCGAACATACGCAGCAAACAAGAGAAGGGAAGGTGCATGTGTGCTCAACGAACAGTGCATGCTGGGTCCTTTGTCTTCAGGGTTTTACCTGTTTTCTAATGTTGAGGACTTCAGAGGAGGTCTTACAAGAGTCATCTCCACATAATACTCAGCTTTCAAGGGGTGCCCTTTGATGTGCTGATGCAACAAGGCGAGCACACAGAGCAATCAGGGTCATTCTCTGGTGAATTTCTCCTTCAGAAAAGTCACCAGAGAAGGGCTGGGACTGAGGGGGGTCCTCCCCTGCATGGTCTGCAATGTCTGAACCATTTGCTGTCAAAAGTCCTCTGTTAAGGAAGTTCAGATCTTCAGATTTATTACCCAGCTATAAATTGCTAGGCCTTATTGAGCTACCAAGCTCCGTTTTCCCATTCCATTACCAAGGAATTTTCGAACATTTTTTATTAACCTGCCTCAACTCCATACACTTGGGGACTCATATTAGCATTGAATTTCACACAATGATCCTCTGTTAACAGACACCACACACCAGAGCCAAACTCAGGATCCTGGACACAGACCTTAACTCAGCAACCTGGACGCTGGAGCGGACCAAGACCAAAACCTGGATTCTAGGCTCAAAGCCCCGAACCCAAAGCCGTGTGCCCTCACCTGAGACAGACCATGAGGTCCGAAGGCCAAACACCAGATGCCAGGGATTGACATTAGATCCTTATAAAGCCAGATTCCATGCACCAAAACCTAAAGCTTCATCTGCACATGACCTCGCATGAGAACCCAGGACACAAAGCCACATCCTAAGAGGTGCAAGACTGCAGACACACAACCAAATCCATTTTAACTCTGAAGCACAGGCCCTGGACACAGGAAGCAGATCTGTAACCAGGATGCCATGGCCAGAATTTGGAGCTGAAGCCAGACACAGGGCCCCTGTTGCCAGAGGCCAGAGGCAGGAGCTGAACCAGATTCGTCCATTGTAAAGAACCCTGTGATTCAGTAAGATAAAACCCATAACTCCAAAAGCAAACTTCAAAATTTTACCAAACCCAGCAGCAATAGGCCAAAACACAGAGTGAACAAAAAGGATGGTGACCTGGGAGGGCAGACGTCCATGATCTCTCAGCTGCAACAGGCTCAGGAGTTCGCACTGTCTCAGCATTCATTCCACACTGCTGGCTTTTCAAAACTGAGGGATTTAAAACGGATTATTTACCACAAACCATGTCAGCTCTAACACCTCTGGGTTAATAAAAAAATAACATGATCAGATCAATACAAGATATTCAACATTTAATACGTGCATGACTACAAATGAATACCAGACAATGAGGAGAAACCAAGTAGATAGGACCTTTGGGAGTGTGGGGAAACAGGGTCTTACAGAGGTACAATGGGTGATAGGAAATTTATGAAAACTGCAGCATTCATGGAATCGTACTGTTTGTTATGCAATCCCAAAGTACAGGACACAAGCTAAATGAATAAACTCTTCCAAATTTCATCAACGTAATCATTCCATTGAAAATAGGTTGCTTTGCTAGAATTGTTAAATATTATGGCAACATCAGCAGACACAGCCTGAGGGAGTGACCAGCTACCAGGAGGGCCTCCTATCACCCACACGGAGTCAAAGGACTGAGCATCCCTAACTGCAGACCACCCACCTCTGCCTGCAGCCGGCGGAGTGAAGCGGGGCCTGCGACTACAGGTCACAACCAGGAGGTGAGCCACAGCCACACGGGTGGGACAACGACACAGTCAGGACCTCAGTGCTGCCGGTACATCAGGCAGCTGGGATATGGCCACGTTTGAAACGGTTGAGACATCGATGAGCCGGTGCATCGATGCAGGAGGACAAAGGCACAGCCAGGACACTGACACAACAGGACATGAACACGGCCAAGACATCTACACAGAAAGGACAGCAGCGCAGCTCACGTATGGACTTCATCAAGGCATCACCTCAGATGGTGCAGAAGTGCGGCTGGGACACGGCGGGAACTGGGACATCGACAAAGTTAGAAAAGTGGCACAGCCAAGCAATCCATGCGGGTGGCACAGAGGCGCAGTCGGGACATCGAGGCAGATGGGATGTTGACATGCAGGCAACACGGCAGCACAACCTCCACATCAACGCAGACAGGACAGGGATGTGGAAGGGACACAAACACAGACAGGATGGCAGCAGGGCCAGGACATCAAGGCTGAGGGGACCTAGACACACTCATGATTTCAGCAAGGCTGGGACGTCAGCATGGCAAGGATGTGTATACGGGAGGGGCATCGATGCTGACAGGATGTCGACACACACGGGACATTGGACCACAAAAACGTGGACATGGCTGAAACACGAATACAGGTCTGGCCCACAAGAGGTGCCTAATTACCTGACGTGAAGACACTGCCATTGTACATGGGGGAGAGAAGGAAAAATGAACTACAAAGTCCGTTTATAGGAAAGTAATAACATCCATGACTAAGTGCCATTCCAATCAACATTCTCAGATCGTTCACTGCAGCTGACAACCTTTCCTGCTGACCTGCACTAAGGTGTTCTTCCCAAGAAGCACTTCAGACGAGAAGAGAGCCACACTTAGGACATTTTGCTAAGTGACCATAATGAGTCATAAAGCAACTTTAAACAAATTACAAAGAACTAAAATTACATAGAGTATAATTCTTGCTGTTGTTGCTGTTAATGCAGAAATCGGGAATAAATGGTAATTAATAGGTCCTTACATTTAAAAGTTATGAAATGCACTTCTAAACAACATTGCAATCTACAGTCGTTGATATTCCACCGGAATCCACCACGTTTCCTGCCGACCAGCACTAACATGTCATTCCCACAAATGCCCACGAGAGGGCAGCAGTATGCACACTTAGAACACTTTGGAAATGACCATATTGTACCATCCATCCGTTTTCAACAAACTTCAAATTTTAGGACTGAAATTATAAAAAATACATGTGTTTCCCTCATGGCTGCTAACATAGAAGTCAGAAACAGAAGGTAACTAGAACGTCCTTTCATTTCACTGCAATGAAAGACACTTCTCAGATAACATTCCATGAACCCTTAGTAGATAATTCACTAGAGCCAATGACTTCTCCTGCTGGCCTGCACGAAGCTGTTATTCCCAGGTGACACATGACATGGTAGCAGAGGGCCACACTTGGGACATTTTTCAAAAGGACCATCCACTGCTAAGGCCAGTTTTAACAAATTTCACAGGACTGAAATGATATACAGTATGTTTCTTTCTGTCAGTACTGTTAATATGGAAATAGGGAACAAAAGGTAACGAGTAAGTCCTGATATTTAAAACTTTCTAAATAACATTGCCATCAACGTTCATTGATACTCTCCTACCATCAACCACTTTTCCTGCTGATCTGCCACTAACCTGTTATTCCCAAAAGGCCCACGAGGTGGCAGCGGAGATGCACACTTGGAACACTGCACTATTTGCTTGGCCAAAAGGTTCATTTGATTTTTAGGTAGAAACACAATGAAAGAGACATTTTTCGTTTTCACCATTAATTTCATTGAACAATGTATTCACCGTTTCGTCCCACTGCTTTCTTCAATCTTTCAGGCATCTTCATAATTCCATCTTCCCCAAAGTTTTTAACTTCTGGCCAAGCCAATAAAAAGCAAGTTTCAACAAGCATCACGGCATTGAAATTATATCCAATATGTTTCCCTAAGTGCTCCTATTGCACTTAAGGTAGACTTCATTAAAACTGAGGCACTGGAAAGTCCTTCTATTTGGTAGTTATGTAATACACTTCTAAATAACCTCAAAAATAAAACCATTTCAATTACAAAATAAACTGAATAAGGATAAACATACTACATACCAAAACTCATGAAAAATACCTTACATGCACAGCATCAAAAATAAAAGCTGAAACTATACAAGTTCTGTGCCCATATTTAAAACCTAGAATAAATGAAATCCAGAGAAAGTAGACAGAAACGTGCCTGTCGGCATATCTGCAACTGTATATACATAAAATGATAGCAGTTACTTTTAACTCTTTGGGTAGAATTTTGAATAAATGTTTTCTCATGGTTTAAGTAAGCAGCAACAAAGTAAATTAACATGCTTTTCAAGCCCAATTGGAACTTTTTAAAACATGACTATATGTAGCTATAAAGCAGGTTTCAACAAATGTCTACAAACTATGTTTATTGTTCTTTGCCATTAATCTGGAAACCAGTCACAAGGTAACTAGAAAGTACCTATATTTAGATGTTTTTTGTTTTTAAGATTTTATTTATTTATTTGTAGAGAGAGGGAAAGGGAGGGAGAAAGAGAAACATCAATGTGTGGTTGCCTCTCACGTGGCCCCCCCAGGGGACTTGGCCTACAAGCCAGGCATGTACCCTGACTGGGAATCGAACTGCTGACCCTTTGGTTCGCAGCCCTCGCTCAATCCACGGAGCTACACCAGCCAGGGCGCTGTATTTAGATGTTTTAAAATACACTTCTAAACACCTTCCCAAAATGAATCACAGACTGGGAAATAATTTGCATAGAAAAATAATAAAAATACTGCATAACAAACCAAGATCTTTCTGGCTTCAAAAATGATAACAGCTTCAAACTATTCTCAAGCAAAGGTGAATTTTGCCCCCAAGGGGACTTTAGGCAATGTCCTGAGCCATTTCACATTGTCCTGAGTGGAAGGGAAGCCAGGTTGCTGGCAGTGAATAGAGGTATTGGATTCTAATAAGCACCTACAATGCAGAGAACAATCCCCCAGGAGAATTCTCTGGCCCAAAAGGTCCATAGTGCTGAGAAGGAGAAACCCTACTCTGTATCATGAAGTCTCCATTAGAATTCAAACAGCATGTTCCTTGGCATCCTAGATCTGAAAGGCTGCCTTTCTTGGAACAGGAAGCCTGAAGCTGAAACTTAAAGAATAAAAAACGCCAGCCATCTTGCAAATATTGGGGAGAGGTCTCCTAGGCAATAGGTCAGGAGGCAAAGGAAGATCTGTCCACTTAGGAGACCAGATCACACTGTGATTAAACAGGGCAGTCACCTGAGGAACCCTGCGTCTTTCCATTGCTCATACATCGCTGTAATAACTGATTCCTACTGTCACTTAGAACAAGGAATCTTACTCTGTTAAGATTCCAGATTTCACTAACTAAAGTTTTCCTATTCGAAAATGTGGACATTAGCTACATTCTGTGTTCCTCAGATTACCTACCAGGAGCACATTTCCTGTCACAAAATACTTCTGATTTCTAGAACACCCTAAAATCATTTAAAATGCTAAAAAGGATGTTACTATTTTATGTACTCATTAATATATTCATGACTAACAGATTTTTTTTATACATCCTCAGGTTAACCTCTCTTCTTCCTGTTTTCTTTCAAGCTTTAACTATTTCTAGGTCACATACAGCTACAATCATAATGATCATTATTGCATAAGAGCATGTTTACCCTCGTAACTCATGAGAATCAACAGAAAAGTATCACAAACAGAACTTAGTACAATGATAGGAAAATAACATTAAAAAATAAATATGTAGAAATAGACAATTAAAGATATAATTTGTACAACAGTCAATAGCAACAAAAACGGGTAAAAAAAGAAAAACCTGGGAATAAACTTAACAACAATGTACAAAATCTGTATCAACAAAATTGGAAACTAGTACACAGTAACAGAAACTTGAATAAAAAATATCTTGTTTGGGGCTTAAAAAATGGCTATCTTTGTATAGCCATTTACCAAAGTTATCTATAACTAAAATATCTAGATAAATATAGAAAAGTGGTCCCACAAGAAGTAGTCAGTTACATGGGGACCCGACACGTGTACCCCAAAAACAATCTGGACCCCTTTTCTGCTCCCTACAGGCTGACTGTATCTGTCCCCCACCCCCCTCACCTCATAGCCCCATGCAGCTCACCTCCTGCCCCTGGACCGCGTTGCTTGCATCACGTTAGGCTGTGAGCATCACCTCGTGACCATGGACTCGGGAGGGCAGTGTCTAACCTCCAGTCTGTGCAGCTGCATCTCTCCACCAGAACTGCCCGCCCCTCATGCCTGCCAGCCTAAAGGTGCCTCCCACCCAGCCCCACCCACATCTGTGGCCCCCTCTCACCACCAGCCCAGTCCTGCCTCTGACCTTAGGCCCAGCCCCTTATCTGTAAGTTTCAGTTTTAGTGGTCCATGTAAACAAAACCAGGCAGGAATCAGGTGTGCTTCTGTGCATGCAGTGTAATGAAGAAATACATTAGTAATGTATACTTTATATAATTAAACAATACTCTGAAAAAGTTCAGAAAATAAAAGGACAAGATACAAACTGGGAGAAAATATGAATTACCTAAAACATGGAGTGAAAACAGATCTAAAGGGAAAGAATGGGAAAAGATAAACAGGTAATTGTAGAAGAAGCTTCACAGTTGTTCACATGAAAAATAACGTCATGATTACTAAATAATAACAGCAATAAACTTTGTTTCTCATATTCACCACTCTAAACCTACTTTTGCCCCACCCAGTCTTATGCAAACAGAAACCACATGAAAATTAAATAACCTGCAGTGGACTTCAAGGTAAAAAGCAGGACTAGAGAGGAAGAGCACTTCATATCAATAAGTTTCATTTAACAGAAAAATCCAAATTCACCTTGTACTTAATGTCCTAAACTTAAATTATATGGGACAGAAACGCAAACACAAATTTCATAAACTTAATGTCACAATATTGAGGCAGGAGACAGCATAGGAAGAACTCAGAGACTGCAGTACTGTTACTGGCCAGCATTTAGCACCCTGGTTGCCAGGAAACATCTTTTACCAATTAAGTAGACTAAATAGGAAACTGAGGCAGGGAGGAGGAGGGAGACATGTCTCACACACTCACTCACTTAGTCCTGAGCCTGGGCTGATAATATTGCCAGGTGTTCCAACATCACAAGAAACACTATGTTAGCAAGAAAGAAGGGAACTCCTTCAAATTCTATGTAACATTTCCACTATCTGGGAAAGAAACCTTGAAACTGTGCTTTCATCCCAAGGGCTGAATGTGGAGAGGGTCCCCGGTACCCAAAGAAGCAGCCCATAAAACAACTTTGGTTAATCGTCCACCTCTGGTCACTATCTGTTTTACGAGGAAGTCCCTGAGGCTTACAAAAAGAGCCCATAAATAACTTTGGAAAGTGCCCCAATTTTAATTCACTGCCTCCTGTCACGTATTTGTTTTACAACAAGATGAACAAACAGGGTCTGGAGCAAGGTAAGGATCGGGGCTAACAGACCCCCACACATACCTAAGTTTGGGTAGTCACATTCCCCCAGGAAAGCTGGCACGACATATACCCGTTCATCAATATGTAACTTTTTTCCCTCCTATCCCACCCACTATATAGGTCCTCAGAACAAAGGACTCTCTCACTCTCTCCAGGGCTCAGGGTGCTCTTGGCTCTCGGGCCACAGGACCTCTGGCCACTCGGCCTCAGGCTGCCCAGGGGCTTGCCACCCTGGTGGCATAATAGATTTAACAAGCCTCTCTCATCGGGAATACACAGCATTCCTCTTTCAGAAACAAGACACCAACTCAAAAAATACAGTAAGGATGTAAGAAACACCATGAGCAGCAAACTGGACTCAGCATTCACAGATAACCCACTGTGCACAGCTTTTCCTGCAGACCTGCCCTAAGGTGTTATTCCCAAAATGACCACGAGGTGGCAGCAGACATGCATGCATGGAACCTTTTTTGCATTCACCATATTATAATGAAGTTTCAAAAAAATTCAAAGGATTGAAATGACATGAAGTTTCTTGTTCTCATGGTAGATAATCTAGAAATCAGTTGTAAAGGTCACCAGAATATTCTTACATTTAGAAGTTATGAAATACACTTCTAAATATCCCTCAAAATGAATCACAATTGGAGTTAAAAAAAATCCTTTCACCTGAATAATATTTAAAATAATACATTAAAAACCTGCGGGAAAACATAGTGCTACATCTGTACATTAGGGGGAAAAGTTGAAAATTCACATGTTTTGCATCCGTATTACAAACCCAGAAAAATAAACTACATCCAGGAAAGTAGAAGAATGGAAATAGGCAAGGAGAGATGTCTGGAAGGGTATGTACTTAAAACAATAGCAGCTGTTACCTGTTTGGGTGGAGTTTCGAATTAATTTTTATTTTTCTGTATAATTTAAGTAAGTTGCCACAAAAAAAGGCAGTCTCAGTTTGGGAGGAGGGGGAAGGGGAGAAGAAGAAAAAACAAGAGAAAACTTGGCATAATTTAAGAATAAAAATAACCTAGATTTTGGTGAGAACACCAGAGGCCACTTCTCTGCTCACCCAGCCTGATCTCAGAGGGGCCCCTTTTCCAAAGTGCTCTTCTTTGTGTGCAAATGCAGCCGAGCAGAGAGGAAAAGACAATACCAGACCAGAATCAGCAGAGCAGCACAGCCTAACCCTAACACTAGCCCTAGCCTTCACCCCCGACCCCTGACCCCAACCCCTGACCCCCAAACCCTAGCCCTAACCCTAACCCTGACCCTGACCCTAACCCGAATATAGGAATCAAACCTAACCCTAAGAATTCAAAAATCTTCGTGCTACCACAATACACTAAATCCTAGTGAGGTCAGCTAAATAAGCTATCGGGCCCATACCCCAAAAATGTTGGTTTATATCCTGCCCGTACTACTAAATCCTATTATTTCTTCCATAATTATATCCACCATTATCCTTGTAACAATTATCGTAATAACAAGCTCACATGGACTAACCATCTGAATTGGCTTTGAAATAAACATATTAGCTGTCATTCCCATATTAACAAAAAACCACCACCCCCGCTCTATAGAAGCAGCAACCAAATATTTCCTCACCCAAGCCACAGCATCAATACTACTAATATTAGCCGTAGTAATGAACCGGCCAATGAACCGTTACTAACATGATTAATCCTACAGCACTGACTATTCTAACCCTAGCCCTCAGCATAAAACTGGGTCTTTCCCCCTTCCACTTTTGAGTCCCAGAAGTTACACAAGGTATTCCCCTAACATCAGGCCTACTCCTCCTAACTTGACAAAAACTAGCCCCACTATCTATTCTATATACAATTTCCTCCAACATCAACCCAGATCTACTACTAACCTTATCGATTCTATCTGTACTCATTGGAGGCTGAGGAGGACTACACCAAACCCAACTATGCAAAATCATAGCTTACTCATCCATCGCTCCTATAGGATGAATAACTGCCATTCTAATCTGTAACAAACCGTAACACTACTTCATGTTATCATTTACATCACATGAACAGCCACAATATCTATACTTTTCATGACAACCGCAACCGCAACCACACTCTCCCTATCCCACATGTGAAACAAAATACCCCTGATCACTATTATCATCTTAACAACCTTATTATCCCTAGGAGGACTCCCTCCCCTGACAGGATTCATACCAAAATGAATAATTACCCAAGAACTGACAAAGAACGACAGCCTCATCCTACCCACTCTAATGGTCACCACAGCCCTACTTCACCTCTATTTCTACGTACGACTAACATACGCAACATCGCTGACAATATTCCCCACGACAAACGATACCGAAATTAAATGACATTTCAACAATACAAAACAAACACCTTACCTCTCACCCCTAATTAGTTTCTCAGCAATAATTCTCCCCATTCACACCTGTAATAGCTATCCTATACTAGGAGTTTAGGTTAAACAGGCTGAGAGCCTTCAAAGCCCTAAGTAAATATCATCAATGTAACTCCTGATACCTAAGAGCTGCAAAATTCTATCTCACATCTGCTGAATGCAAATCAACCACTTTTATTAAGCTAAACCCTCACTAGATGGGTGGGCTTCAAACCCACGAAACTTTAGTGAACAGCTAAACACCCTAAACCACTGGCTTCAATGGACTTCTCCCGCAGTTCATAAAAAAAAGGCGGCAGAAGCCCCGGCAGGATTGAAGCTGCTTCTTTGAATTTGCAATTCAATATGTTTTACACCACAGGGCCTGGTAACAAGAGGGCTTCACCTCTGTCTTCAGATTTACAGTCTAATGCCTACTCGGCCCTATTACCCATGTTCATTTCCCGTGGACTCTTCTCAACGAACCGCAAAGACATCGGCTCCCTATATTTATTATTTGGCGCCTGGGCTGGCATGGTAGGCACCGCACTAAGTCTTCTCATCCGTGCTGAACGGGGCCAGCCTGGAGCTTTATTAGGTGATGCCCAAATCTATAACGTCATTGTAACAGCTCATGCCTTTGTAATAATCTCCTTCAGAGTAATGCCAATCATCATCGGAGGCTTTGGCAACTGATTGATCCCCCTAATCATTGGAGCACCCGATATGGCATTTCCTCAAATAAATAATATAAAGCTTCTGGCGTCTTCCTCCTTCCTTCCTACTACTACTGGCCTCCTCTACCGTTGAAGCCGGAGTCGGAACTGGCTGAACTGTATATCCTCCCTTAGCAGGAAACCTCGCACATGCTGGGGCCTCTGTGGATCTGGCAATCTTCTCCCTCCACTTAGCAGGTGTCTCATCTATGTTAGGGGCTATCAACTTTATCACTACTATTATTAACACGCAACCTCCAGCATTTTCCCAATGTCAGACACCTCTATTTGTATGATCTGTACTAATTACAGCCGTTTTACTGCTATTGTCTCTCCCCGTATCAGCAGCGGGCATTACCGTACCACTGACTGATTGAAATCTAAACCCCACTTTCTTTGACCT
>PVKU01016913.1:0-13024 GCA_004027475.1 Anoura caudifer | reverse complement strand
TTGACATGTGTCCTGAGAGCACAGGTAAAGTTTAGACAGATGAAGAGGGTGAGAAATGTGTTTCAGGTGCAGACAGTGGGCCCTGCACGCAGCCCAGAGGCAGGAGACGTGAGGACAGGAGACTGGAGCTCAAGTCCTAAGAGGCCTGTGAGTGATGGGTCAGGGCAGAAAAACAGAAGACACTCCATGGAGGAGAGTGGGTAGAGGGGACAGGGGACCTGCCATGGAGGGGGCAGGGCAGGGGAGGCAGCACCTGCCATGGAGGGTGCAGGGCAGGGGGGACAGGGGACCCTGGGTGGGTCAGGGCAGTAAGTACTGGGGATCCTCTGTGAAGGGGTAGGTAGGGGAGAGAGAGGGTTCCCATTTGCATTGTTCACCTGCTGTGCCTTGATTTGGGCTCTACCCCTCTCTCAGGTCCTGTTACTACAAAACTTCCCCATTTGCTCTGACAAAAGCACTCAAGCTGGACAGTGAGTCAGAATTATAAAGGAGATCCTTCACTGCCTCCAACTCCCACATGTGCATTTTATAATTTCATACATATGAAATATTACCATGTAATTTATACTGATTAATATTCTATTCAATATCTGTAACTCAGTTTGTTAAACTTATCTGGTTTATTGGATGTTTCTGTTATTTTTAGTTTTCATTTTAGAAAAGATAGAAATAAATATTATTTTAAAGAAATGATTTAAAATGCTCATGATTGTTTGCAATGATGTTTCATATTGTTTTCATTTTAACAGCATCTAAAAGTACTCCTTTCAGGGAAAATGGTTGGCAGTGAAAAACGCATTATGATTTTACTGCATTTTGAGAAATTACTGAGCAGCCAGTTGGTTTGTAGACCCAGGATGTGTATACTATGTAGTCTTGTATCAATAGTAGCTCCAGGTGAATGAAATATCATAATGTGTAACATGTACTTAGGAAACCAGCGATCAGAATAACCATGGAATATTTACCAAGTTATCTGGGCAAAGGGAAACTACAAAGGGGCCTTCACAATGCAAGCAGGCAAAGAGAACTTAAAAGGTACAACCGGATGTATAAAAAAACTGGAAAAGTGATATTATGTGATGTCAGGTGTCAGCAGCAAACTAACTATAAGAAAGTAATTGATTCTTGATTTGAAGTCTGCCAAATTGGGGATGATTCCTCTCTCTCTACAGGCCTGTATTTTATTCTTTCAATGATAGTAATATGGCAGTTGCTTATTTCCAAACAAGAGCAAGAGTGAGAGAGAGAAAGACGGAGAAGGCTTATATCATTTTCACATCCTTTTAATCCCCATAATGACGATGTCCAGTTTTACTTACTGTAGTTACCACCCCTTCCTTATCCACAGTTTCTCTTTCCAAGGTTTCAGTTACCCATGGTCAACCGCAGTCTGAAAACACTAAATAAAAAGTTCCAGAAATAAACAATTCATAAAATTTAAACTGAACACCATGCTGAGTATCGTGATGACATCTCATGCCATCCCACCGCATCCAGCCCAGAATGGGAAGGCCCCTTTCTCCAGCGCATCCATGCCACATACTCTACCCACCGGTGGGTCACTCAGGAGCCATCTTGGTCATCAGATCCACCTTCTCCATGTCTCAGAGCCTGTGCTGAAGTTACTCCGATTGTCACATTTACATAACTTTCATTACAACATATTTTTATAATTGTTCCATTTTATTATGTTATTGTTGTTAGTCTCTTACTCTGCCTAATTTATAAATTAAACTTTATTGTAGGTGTGTATATATAGGGTTTGGTACCATCTACAGTTTCAGGCATCGGCTGGGAGACCTGGAACGTATCCCGTGTGGATAAGGGGGGGACTACTGCATTTCTCGTTCTCTGAGTGTGCGTGTGTAGTGATATTCCCTGGGTACCTACCCAGTTTCATTATTCTCTTTCCTAATAACACCTAGATGTTCCACTAAGAAAAATTTGTCCTTCTGTCCTTCTACGAACAAACCTGCCTGAGGTTTGGTAAATAATGATCACACTCCAAGACCCTAGACAGTTTATAGTTCATGCAATTGAAACAGGATAGTATGCACTCTTTTCTCCAATATTGGTTCACAGATGCGCAGTAATTCAGGCTTCAAGCAGCAGCCCATGACATTCTCCTGGCCATCGGGATCTGCTCAGGTTTGTCTAAAAAATGTAAAGTTCTGGAATTTTCCTTCTGATATTGATGAGGAATCAGTAGCCCCAGAGCCTGCTAGCAACAATCTTGAGCCCTGAAAGGAAACCAGTGGAGGGAGAAGCAAGCATACAGATGAAAGAGAGCTCAGACAGGAGCACACCAGAGAAAGACACCTGAGCCCTGGGTGAACTGAGCTCACAGCCCACCTTACTGTGAAGTTGTTTTTGTTACGTGATCTAGGAAGTACCTTTGCTTCCCAAAGCCAAATTATGTTGGGATCTTTCTTCTTTGTGAATACAAGTGTCTGGTCTTACTCAGTGGTCCTCCACCTGGAAGAACAGAATCCCCCAGCTGTGGAAGCTTACCTGTCATTAAAGGGAGAATTCAAAATCAAATAGGAACTGGCACAAGCACAATCAGTGCTAACATCTCCAACCCATTTTATGACACTAACCAGGGCAGAGAATGAAGACTCTGCTATTGAGCGACCAGATAGACTGCTATGAAACTGATGGAAAAGGGTTTCCACTTAAAATGCTAAATGGGCTTTTAGTCAAGGCAGTCTATCTTAGAAAAACTAAAAGAAATTTAGCAAACATCAATGAAAATGACTCTGCCATTTATCTATTTATTTGAGAAGGAATACTTTACACGATGATGTTGTAGTGATCTTGACCCATATGAATAATTTTGTCAGTGTCTCATATGATAATTTCTTTTCTGTATCAGGGAACTGTCTAGGCATATGTTTTCCACAATAGAAACATGTTGTTAGGGAGAGGCAGTGATAATGTGGAAAGTAGAAAGTGGTCTTGAAATATACAAATATGTAAAAAGTCTGGGGCTTGCCTCCAATCAGGTAAAAGACATTAAAAAATTATCTTTTTAAAAAAGTTTATTTTTTATAATAGTTTATAGTCAATAGTATTACATTTTATTTTTTATTTATTTTCCATCCAAAAATTACCGGTAGAAATCCTGCTGGACATTGAAGTCCTCCCAACTGCAACCTAATTGAAGCCAGAATGATTTAGGGACAGAAGGCTGGGGTCCGTTTTCACAAGTGGCCTCCTGGGACAAAGCAGCACAAAGTTCAATGAGCCAGTGCCCCCACTCTAACAGTTCGCCAGCCAACCATGGCATGGCAAGTACAGAAACTAAAAAGTATTAGGAGGTGTCACAGCAATTTTTATCAGATTATTTTTGAATCTGTGAAACTAATAGCAAAACAATTAGGTATGTATTTTAAGTGTTTTATCCAAACTTTGCATTCATTCATCATTACCGTACTTTTATGAGAGATCAGAATTTTTAATTTATAAAGAAATAGAAATAATAAACCAGTTGCTTCATCTAATGAGATTAGGAAGTACTAGGGCTGGTTTAGTAACACCACCCGGCCTTTGGGGATGCGTAAGCAGTAGACTTTCGGGAGAGCAATGGCTTCACGTGTAACCTAAATGCTACCTGAGCAGGGCCGACACACTTCATCCCAAATGCAGGATGTATGGTTAGTCCTTTTCACAGGGGCTGGGTGAAACTGGGCAGAGATAAGACCCACAAAGTCTCCTCCCCCACCAGTTTCTTCCTCTTCAGTGTCCGTCCATGACAATAAAGCACACAAGACAGGCAATGGCGGACTACATTTTTATTATTGCTCTTTGAAAACTCAGGTTATTTAATTCAGAGAAGAACCTGAAATGAGGGTAGAGAGGAGGGAATGTCAGAGTGGTGGTCAGGTTTGAGGTGTGAAAGATATTCTCTTCCTGGGTGAATCTTCTCACTTTGTCCCATGTCTAGGATGAGGTCCATATGAAACTCACGACTCTGAATCCCATTTGACCTAACCCTTGAACTTGCAGATATAAGGTAATTTCTGGTTACAGTCATAATCTTTCCACAACAGATAACCTGGGGAGACAGAAGAGCTAAATTGAATGGGGCTGGTGGAGCTTGTGATCCGACAGAGAGGCATCCCAGACACTGGCCTAGGATTCAAAACCTCTCCCTCATCTCCACCAAGATCCCACTTGAGGGGAAGGAGACCCAAAGAAAGGACAGGTGAGAGGGGATGTGAGAAGACAAACCAATATTGTCTTTCTTAGCTCAGGAGGATTCCCTGAAGTTCAGGCCCAGAAGTGAGGGATGAGAGAATAGAAACACTGACCAGAATGCAGCTCCCCTTTTTCGTACCTGAGTTTTGTGATAGGCTCCCACAGAAGGCGGGGTTTGTGACGGTGGCAGGGTTTCTCTCCCAGGCAAAGTAATTCATCACATCATTATTACTCCACTCCCATCCATCTGCATTGGGCTCATAGCCCTAGAGAGTAGAGAATGGAGCCAGGTAAGGGTGAATGACTGTTAGAGTTTTTGCATAATCCGCTCTGGCTGATACTTGATTTCCATCTCAGCATCTAGGAATTTAGTCTGCTATTCCAGATGTTGCCACAGAGCTTTCCTCTGAGACATTCTCCATAACAACTTTCTCCTATTGACAAATCCCAAAACCAATAATCACAAACACCAATGGAATCACTCAAAGTAACACGTTACTGGCTGGGCAATAATTGGTACATTTGTGATTACGCTCTGAACCTCAAAGACACTGACTGTTCTAGAAAGGGAAAATGTATCTTATCCTCATTTAGGATCCCCTCAGTACACTATGTATAGACTCAGTAAACTCAGAGAACAAAATTACAAAGTTTCATGTATAAATTGTGTAAAAACTTGAAAAGAGATTAACTACAATTGGAGATTAGGATACTCCACAAGATTCAGCTCTTTCCTTGGCCTCAATGCCCTACCTTTATCCCAACTATATCCTAGGATCTCTGAGCCTCAGGGCTCTCTATCATATTTCCTACAAAGGTACAAGGATAACAATAGGAGCTAAAAAAAGTAACAGACCGATGTTACCGCACCTGTGTGGGATCATGGAGCCCAATCCAGACGTATGGGGAGTTTTTCAAATTGCTCTTGACCAGAGAGGCCAGGAAGGATGACTCAGATCTACTGAGCACAGACACAAGGAATCCTGAGGGTCGCTTCTGGCAGGCCATCTGTGTGAGGAAGGAAGGAAGACACTGAGGAGGAGCTGGAAATATCAGTGGGGGAAGCACAGGGCTAAGGGAGGTGAGAAGAGGTTTGTGCATAAAAGATGAAGGTGCTCACTCTATCCCCCCAAAAAATCTGGAGAATGGAGATCCCTGCCCCACCTCTCATGCACTTTCCCTTATCACCACTAACTGCAAATGCACCTACTCACATCTGCGTCAGTCCAGGATTTTGGACTCGTAAACAAGGCGTAGCAGTATGAGCCAAAGGTATAGGAGCCTTCGGGACAGCTGATCCGTGGAAAGGGCAGTTCCTTCTTGGAATCTTCACCTGGGGTAGAAGGGAATAAAGGAGATGGATGGAGTGAAATGGAGAGTGTAAATGGTTGTTGGGAAGTGACCTTGGGGAATATCTGTGAGGCCAGTGTTGGGGGGAGTAACACCAAACTCCTGACTACCTCTCCATTGGATTTCTTGTTCTTACACAAGCACCAGTAAATGGAGGATGATCTCTCTTTGTTCTTCTTTTCCTCTTTATTCAAAAGTCCATCCCTGGCTAGTGTGGCTCAGTGGATTGAGAGCTGGCCTCTGCACCAAATGGTTACTAGTTCAATTCCCAGTCAGGGCACATGATTTGGTTGCAGGCCAAGAGGCAACCCATCGATGTTTCTCTCACACTGATGTTTCTCTACCTCTCTTTCTTTCTCCCTTCCACTCTATAAAAACAAATAAATCTTTTTTTTTAAAGACCCAACACTTTCCCCACCCTTAGTGGACTGTTCTCACACTAGGTTTTCCAATCATTCTTCTTCCCCTTATGTCACTATTAACTCCTCATGCTTTTTCTCTTCACACTGCCAATACAAATTACAGCCCACTGAAAAAATGGAAATTCTCTCATTCCATTGACAATGGACCACTGTGCATCCTCCCACCATGAGTTAGACTGAAGGAAGGAGTGATGATGGAGGAATTGCAGGCAGTTTCACTGTGTCAGGCTACACCTCACCACTGCCACGTGCGTCACACAGGAGAGGAGGCTTCCTCCTGGTCTTGGCCCTGAGCATTCACAGTGACCCGGTGCTAGAGGCAGAGAACTCTCACCTTGCACCTGAGACAGGAGCATCAGGCAGGAGAGCAGCATCCAGGACACGCTGGGGAGGGCCATGGGAGGCAGCATGGTGTCTGTGACTTGAAGAAGCAATCAGAGATCATGAAAGAAGTGTGGTCAGAGAGAGGGCGTGCAGAGAACCCTCTGTTCTGCCTCTCATCTTTTCCTTTGGATACTCCCCTGGGAATAAGTTGATCTTGGTGACATCTGTCACCTTCTATGATTCTGGACATAATTGGAAAATCTGTAGTTTCTACCACTCCTAGGACAGCCTCAGCTGAGTCTCAGAGCTCCTATGTTCTCTGAAGACTAGCATCCTCCTATAGCCTCCCCTCAAATGTTTCAGGTAAACCCCTGCCACAGCTCTCATCTTCTCTCAGCTCCCACTTACCTGTTTTGCAGGTCTCTTTGATGGTTGGTCAAGTCAAAAAAGACTGGCCTTTTATAAAAGGATTTGAGGGTGGAGCCCTGAAATGAATACCAGGCAAGTGGAGCCAGGACAGGGATAGCGGGAAATGGCTTGGCATTAGCTCAAAGAGATCCGTGTCATGGTAGTGGACTTTTCCTGGCAATGGCTGGGAACTGCCACAGCTGTTGTTTCTTTCCCCTCAGCAGGCCAGCACTTTGCCCAGGAACAGGTGAAATGTGCTCTTTTCCCTGCCTCTTTCCTGTTAGGGGCCTATGGCACAATGTGGTATTAAAGTTTTAAGGAACATCTACTGGTATAGTTCATTTGGTTGATATCTCAAAAATTCCATTCTATAAGTACACACCTGTATTTCTTTCTATCTTACATCACAAAACTAAATAAATGGTGAATCACAAGAGTAGGTGAGTATGAAAATCACAAGTGTCGCAGATTGGAGAAGACACAGAAGGAACTGAAGCGAAGAGTACCAGCTAAGGTTCAGCAATGGCACTTAAACATAGTAGCCAGTTTTAAAGAAAGTCATCATTTATTCAGAATTATCTGATGAATCAATAGATGAGCCAATATTTAAAGAAAGTTACATGAATAAACTTGCCTTGTCAGTCATCTGGGAGATGGGGCTTCCCTGATAGATAATGATAATACTGCGGTAGAATAAGAGGCAATGAGGGAAGTGAAAACCTAGGCACAATGACAGTCAACTGACGCAGAGCTAAAGGAAGAAAGAATTAGGCTCCAAACGTGGTCAGAGCAGGAGCTGGATAACACTGGAGACGTGATCCTACGTGGCATGTCAGTTAGACCGCCACTGCATCCAGCTGCTCACCACCCTAGACTGCTAGCAACCTCCTTGCAAGACTGTCATTTGGCTGTGTGTAAATATTATTTTTATTACTTTCTTACTGGGAGAGTTGCCTGGTCCATGGGGGGGGGGGGATACTGAGAAAACTTCCCCAGTCACATTTACTTCTGATTTGGCAATTTTGCAACTATGGGAAACATACTAAGTAGTTCAAGTTCAGTTTGGTCAGTCTGGGAAAGTTATACCGGGATTTTCCACAGACCCTGATTCTTATGCTATTACAACAGGCCAGCTTGTCTGCAGGTGTCTACAGTAGGGATTCATAATGATTCATGATTCATTAAATTAAGATTATAATGGTGTCATGTCCTCAGAATCCAAGTCAATGGACCCAAAAAATAATCTAAAAAGTAATCTAGCCAACAGACCCTTTTGTTAAAAAGGAAAATGAATGAATTATTTACAAAACATACAAAAATGTGTAAATGCAAAGATACAATTAAAGGGGTGTTCAGTGAAAATTAAAGTTTAAAATAATACACTATGCAAATATGATTGTTAAGATGTTTTGGGAAGTAACTTCACTACATTGAAATGATTAGTTGAGAACAAGTGAATAACAGCAGTCAAACCCAGAATGGAGTATGCTCTTGAATTCCTGAAAAACTCAAGGTCATGGAGAAAGGAAACCATTTTAGATTAAAAGAACCTAAAGAGATATAGCAACCTAATCTAGTGAATTACTTTGAATTGAGTCCTTATTAATAAAGTAAGTCATTTGAGGGACAATTGGGAAATATAACTTTAGATAAATATTTTGTAGTGCCAGGTTTTTAAATTTTCTGTCTTGTGGAAATAGTATTATAGATAATGAAGAATTCCCTTATACTTTTAATATTTATGGTGAAATATTAACAGATAAAGTGTCATGATGTCTTCAGCTTGGTTTCAAATTATTCAAAAATAATGTGTGTGCCTATGAGTGTGTGTGTGGGGGGAGAGAGAGAGAGAGGAGAGATGAGCCAAGGAGAGAGAAGCAGAAGCAAGCAAATGTTTTAAAATGATAATAATTACTGAATCTAAGTGGAAGAGAGAAAATATAAGGGTGTTACTCATACTATTCTTTAAACTTTTTTGTATGTTTAAAATTTCCAAATAGAAAGTTATAGTTTAACTCATATGTTCCCTATTAACAATAACACATATTTTCTCATTATTACCATAAACTGGAAATAGCCCAATAGAGTAAAATGTATGTACAATCACATGTGCATATACACATTAAAAAATTTAATAATTCAAATAAAATATGAAGGTATTGTAAATAAATAATAAGATATCTGAAATGTCTCACAGTTGGGCTACTTGATTTTTGGCTATACAAACAAATAAATACAAACAAGGAAATCTATATTCGATGATCAATATTCAAAAATCAGTATCTCGAGTTCCATCAGAAAAATAATCATGTCTTCCAAGCTACATTTTTTGGTGATCAGACTCCAGTTTTCAAAACAGAGCTTAAACTCTTTGGGCATGGAAAACCTCTGGGTCCTTCCTTATCCGGAAGAGGCGGAATTAAAGGCAGTTCTCCATGATCCCATTCTTTTCAAGCTGCGTCTGGCTTACGCTCCTCCCAATCCTTTCTCATTACAGATAGAAGAGAGTCAAGCTGAGATTCTCCCATGAGGAACTATTAAAACTCACTTCCGTTTTAGTTTTACTTGAAATAATGTAATATTTATAATAAACCTTTAAGGTCACAACATCCCTAATCACAATATAAGACTTTTGTTTCGCATGACAACTCATTAAACTCACTAAAATTTAGTTGATTTTCTTTTATTTGCAGTTGTCTTTCCCAACAATCTTTATTAACCAGACACTGGGAAGTTTGTTCAAGTACTGTATTTATTTTTTTCAAATACAATATTAAAAAAAGTTGCTTTTAGATTATTTACCATCTGCTTTTTGGGAGTGCAGCCGCAATGTTTACTCTTAGAATAACCAAGGCTATGTTTTATGATGCTTTCTTTGCCAAAAGATAAGATGCCCAACGTGTACTTTTTAATCCACATTATCTTCTAAGTCCAACTGTATTAGTATTTGCAGATAATACTCTGGATATTTACTCCTTGAAATAGAAATAGATTCCTTCCAGGAATCCAGCACCTTTTTTCCAAGAATGGCAAAATGTGAAGGGTTCTTGGAAAATGGCTCAGCAGAGTCAAAAATAGCCTTGAAACTTAATTATTGGAGATTTATCACTAAAGTATACCCATTCGGGACATATTACCAAATATCCAGGATCCTGCTTTTGTCCTTTGGTCTTGGCCTAGACTATCAGAAGAAATGGGAAAAGGCTAATAAAATGAAGACCAATATACTTTGTGAAAAAAAGGCAGACTGGTCAAACCTCAAAGTCCCTGAATCTAGTTATCAAAGCCTAGGGAAGCTAATCCCATAGCTGCCGGAGTTTGCTTTCCTTATGTAAGTAATGAACAGTAACTATCTTGTGACTTGTGCAGTTACTAGGGGGCAATAAAGTTTTTATCAAGAAACTGTCAGGTTTTACTTGGTTTCAATGTCTTACATCGGTCTTGGGACAATTCCCTGCTGCATATCATGTTAGTTCTTCTACTACATCTGTTGGGTATTTTATAAAAGGTATTGGATGTTATCTATTTCACTTTTAGGATAAGCTGGTCTTAATTCAGTGATTGTCTGATAAATAGCCATAATTCAACCAATTATCATTAGTTATATTTATTTGTTGATGATAAATATGCAGATCTGAACTGCATTTCCACCATTCACATTTTTTGGCAACAAATAAAGATCAATATCTCAATAGTCTTGTTGCTTTTCTTTTTATGATACAAAAAACATTTAATACACATGTGTACTCACCATGTAGAACAAAGCGATACTTTGCCATCTTTCTTTACATTTTCATTTTTTAAGAAATAAAGAAGCAAAGAGTAAATAAAATAATGCACCCTGGCTGGGGGCTTAGTTGGTTGCAGTGTAGTCCTATACACCATAGGGTTGCAGGTTTGATTACCAGTCAGGGTACATACCTAGGTTGCAGGTTTGATCCTGGTATGAGAGGTGACTGATCAATGTTTCTCTCTCACATTGATGTTCCTTTCTCTCTCTCTCTCCCTCCCTCTCTCTCAAATCAATAAACATGTCCTCTTTATCCTTCCTTTTTTCTTATTACTTTTTCCATTCCTCTTTTTACTCTTACATTATGAATTTTCTATTCATTCTTCCAAATTATATTTAATCATTTATTACATACAGATATATCAATCAATCATATGTCATATTATTTCATCTTTCTAGATGTATATACTTTTATCATATTTTATTTGATATTCTGGAATTTTTTGCTCATTTTACTTTAGTTTTTAAAAGTCTATCTACTTTGAGGTAAATTGTCTTTTTTATTGATTTTTTTCTTTTTCACATTTTTATACTGTTGTTCAAGTACAGTTGTCTCCATTTCCCCACCACCACTCCCCCCCACCCCAGCCATCCCCACTTCCTTGATCCTACTCCCTTTGACTTTGTCCATGTGTCCTTTACAGATGTCCCTGAAAACCCTTTCCTCCTTCCCCCCACTATACCGACCCACCTCCCCTCTCGTTACCGTCAGTTTGTCCTTAATTTCAATGGCTCTGGTTATATTTTGCTTGCTTGTTTGTTTTCTTAATTAGGTTCCACTTGTAGGTGAGATCATATGGTATTTGTATTTCACTGCCTGGCTAATTTCTCTTAGCACAATGTTCTCCATTACATCCATGCTGTTGCAAAGGGTAGGAGCTCCTTCTCTCTTTCTACTGCATAGTATCCCATCATGTAAATGTACCATAGTTTTTTGATCCATTCATTTACTGATGGGTGCTTAGGTTGCTTCCAGCACCTTGTTATTTTTAATTGTGCTGCTATGAACAATGGGGTGCATAGATTCTTTTGAACTAGTGTTTCAGGATTCTTAGGGTATAGTCCCAGGAGTCAGATTGCTGGGTCAAAAGGCGGTTCCATTTTTAGTTTTCTGAGGAAATTCCATACTGCTTTCCACAGTGGCTGCACCAGTCTGCATTCCCACCAACAGTGCACTAGGGTTCCTTTTCCTCCACATTCTCTCCAACACTTGTTTATTGATTTGGTTATAACCAGAGTATAGTGTTTATTCATATAAGTATTTCCAAACAATGTATCTATCCCTTTCCTGATGAAACTTTATCATATTTTGTTAATTTTAGGATATATATTAAGTCACATTTTAAAATATCTGAAATCCAGATACAGTGCCAATAATGAAAACATCGTCTTCATCTTCTCAGTATAGGACAAGGGTCAGCAAACTTCTGTAAAGGGTCTCACAGTAAATAGTTTGGGCTCTGTAGACAACATTATCTTGGTTTTAACTACTCAACTCTGACATTGTAACATGAAAGCAGCCAAAGACAATATGTAAATGAATGTATGTCTGTGTTCTAATCAAACATCAGTTATGGACATTGAAATTCAAATTTCATACTATTTTTATGCCACAAAACATCTTTTTGATTGTTTTATAACCATTTAAAAATGAAGAAAAATCATTCTCATCTCATGGGCCATATAAAAACAGGCAATGGACTAGATTTGGCCCACTGACTGTGGTTTGCTGACACCTGGTGTAGAGAAAATTAAAAAATAAATTAATCAAATAATAACATAATTCATTATTTAGTTATGATATAGTAAAAGCAATGAGGGACACCATAAGGATTTGGAGAACATAGAACAGAAAGGGCTGGACATTATTTTAGACACATAAGAAGTTGATATAATTCCAAAGGGCACTGATTATGGTAATTTTGTTCCATTTGGAACTGAGATATAGGCATGTAGTGAGTAAATCCACTAACCAAAAGAGCTCTTCATACATTTGATAAGAGGTTAATATCCAAAATTTATAAAGTATTTACAAAACTTAACACCAAAAAAAAACAAACAACCCCATTAAAAAATGGGCAAAGAACCTGAATAGACACTTCTCCAAAGAGGACAAACACATGGGCAATAGACATATGAAAGGATGCTCAACATCACTAATCATCAGAGAAATGCAAATTAATACCACAATAAGATATCACCTCACACCTGTCACAATGGCTATCATCAATAAACCAACAAACAAGTGCTGGCGAGGATGTAGAGAAAGGGTAAACTTTTGCACAAAGTGCAGGTTGTTGCTGCCACTGTGGAAAGCAGTGTGGAGACACCTCCAAAAGTTAAAAATGGGTCTGTCTTTTGACCAAGCATCCCACTTCTGGAAATTATCTGATGGAACCCAAAATATTAATTTGAAAGAACCTAAGCACCCCTATGTTCAACTCAGCGTTATTTACAAACACCAAGGTATGGAAGCAGCCCAAGTACCCATCAGTAGATGAGTGGATAAAACAACTATGGGACATTT
>PVKU01016912.1:0-13025 GCA_004027475.1 Anoura caudifer | reverse complement strand
CAGCTGATTTCTCAAAAGAGACCTTACAGGCAAGAAGGGGCTGGAAAGAGGTATTCCAAGTCATGAAAGTCAAGGACCTACATCCAAGATTGCTCTATCCAGCAAAGCTGTCATTTAGAATGGAAGGGAAGATAAAGTGCTTCTCAGATAAGGTCAAGTTAAAGGAGTTCATCATCACCAAGCCCTTATTATATGAAATATTAAAGGAATTTTTATCTAAGGAAAAGAAGATAAAAAATATGACAGTAAAAAGACAGCAAACTCACAGATATTAACAACCACACCTAAAACAAAAGCAAACTAAGCAAACAGCTAGAACAGGAGCAGAAACACAGAAATGGAGATCACATGAAGGGTTAGCAGCAGGGGAGTGGGGGCAAGAGAGGGGGGGAAAAGGTACAGAGAATAAGTAGCATAGATGGTAGATAGAAAATACACAGGGAGAGAGCAAGAATAGTGTGGGAAATGTAGAAGCTAAAGAACTTATGAAACATGGACATGAACTAAAGGGGGGAATGTGGGTGGAAGGTGGTGTGCAGGGTGGAGGGGAATGATGGGGAAGAAATGGGAGAACCGTAATAATATAATCAATAAAATATATTAAAAAAATAAAAGTGCCAAGAAACAAAAAAGAAGGTACAGAAAACATAGTAATAAAATAAATATTGATGATTTGGGAAAAAAGATATTATTGATTAGAGTAATTGCTAATTATTAAAAAGATAGGGATGCCAAATTTTTAATATTTTAACAGAACAATAAGAAAATTGTCAGGCTTACTTTTAAAACAAATTTCCTATCTGAAAGTCCTGGGGAGAGAGGAAGATCACAAAGAGAAAGCCCATAGGATAAAAATGAAGTTTCATAAGAGTGGTTATAGTCCAAGATGAGGTATAGTCCAAGCTGGAATAATCCCTTGAACTTGTAGCTAAGGAAGTTTTTGCTTTGATCCAGACATGGTAACCTGAGGGTTTGCATTTACTCCCAGAAAACATTAGTTCTCAATTCATGGTCCCCAGACCCACAGCATCAGCATGACCTGGAAACTTGTTAAAAATCCAAATATTCAGTCGGTACCCCAAAATTACCAAATTAGCAATTTTGGGAGTACAACCTAGTCACCCTAGCATTCTGATGCAAGTTAAACTTTGAGAACCACTGGTCTAAGGCAGAGGTCAGCAAACATTTTCTGTAAAAAGCCAGAAATCAAGTGTTTTAGATTTAAAAGACCATACTACTCCTGTTACAACCACTCAAAATGTAGCAATAGTCAATATGTGAATTAATGAGCATGATGATTTTTCAAAAAATTTCTTTTGCAGAAACTTGTACTGGGCTGGAGGTAGCGCAAGGAACATTGCTGAGCCCTGTATAGAAAACTGGTGGGAGGAGGGAGGCAGTTTTGCTCATTACTTCTCCCTTCTTACCTTTACCCTTTTGTTGGTCCTGACACCTAATGATGAGTCCAGATGGCACCAAAGTGCCTCTCAATGTGCTTCCACTTGAGAACAGTGTACAGGAAGTATTCAAGCCACTTAGGTATTACCATTAAGGCACAGAAAGGAAAGCAGTAGAAAAGGATGAACACAAAGACACCAGGTAGTAAAATTCCAGGGCTAAGAAAGAAAGGGTGGCCTTAAGACCAAAATATAAACTCCATAACCATCATTTATCCAAATTTTTGCATCACTTTTCTGACAGAAATGCTCCCTATGACCTTATTTGCTATACTTAGGAAACAGGGAAAAAATGAAAAAGGAGCCCGACATCCTCATTCACTCAAAAAATACCTGCTTAGGACTGACCAGGATGGGACTGATAACAGTCTCTGCATGTACCTCTTACTGGGCCATTCAATAAGCCTCAGGTGAAAATGACTACCTTCTCTCCAAAGCAAAGACTCTCAACTTCTATCAAACATCAGAACACCTGGAGATCTTAAAGCATATTGCTGGGTCCTGCCCCAGAGCTCCTGATTCAGAGGCTGTCTGAGAAGTCCCAGCTCTAACAAGTGTCCAGGTGATACTGCTGATGCTGGTCCAGGAACCACATGTTAAGAACCACTGCTCCAAACCAAGCTCTTCCTTTTGTGTTTCTGATCCCAGTTGACAAAATTATCACTTTACATATCTAGGCTCCTAAGCAGATCCGTGGGTCATTCTTACTTATCCCTGTCTCTCACCCTCATGTGAACTATCTGCCAAATCTAATCAAGTTTGCTCCTTCCATGTTTTGGAAACCTAGCCTCTCTTTACCATCCCCATTGCCAATGAATTAGCTTACAGCATTGTCCACATACTTTTCACATGTTTTACATGTAAAAAGATAGCAAAATCCACAAGGCTACAGAAGTATGCAGGTATAATTGTAGGTTGCCAAGGACAACAGGCCTGGGGACTTCTCCAACCATCTCCAGGAATGAAGGCTTCATCTCCCTGCACAGCTTTCCCATCATTCGGTGGGGAAGCCTTATTTCAGACCCTCAAAATCATGTCTTGAATGTTTTTGAATATTTTTCAGGCATTCTACTGAATTTGAGATTTGGCCCTTCAAACACACTTTCTATTTGCCAAAGTGATTTTTTACATTATGAGTTAACCAAATACTCTAAGTCTAAATACTCATTATCTCTCCTTGAAGCTTACAAAATGAACATCAAGCTCATTTAGCGTTTTGTGCACTGTGTATCAGTCATAGTTCCAATGGGATACAGATATCATACTCAAAATAAGATAATTCAAGAAGGGTTTATTTACAAAGGTGAGGAGTGAGGATGTGTGAAATGACTCTCGAACAGCAACAATTTTACCCCTGGGGACACTGGACAAAGTTTGTAAACATTATCAAGACAGGGGGAAGGGAGGTTGGAAAATACTACTGGCATATGGTAGGTAGAGGCCAGAGATGTTGCTTAATATTGCTTCATATCCTACGGTGCACTAGGCAGCCCTGCACAACAAAGAACAGATAACCCAAGATGTCAATCATACTGGCGTTGAGAAACCCTGCCACGGAGTAAGCTCTCATTAAATATTTGCCATGTTGAACTAGGTCTAAACTGCAAACACAACTCCCTAGCACAACTAAGTGCTGAGTCAACTGAAGAGGTTGACTATTACCTTTGACTGGTGATCTGTGTAGAATGATGGAACCTCCATCTCACGTTGGGCTCTGATATCTCGTGTAAGTTCACCTTTGGGGCAAGGTCTGATCTGCTCCATTGAGTAGCTGGTATGTGGCTGAGGATTCCCAACTTTCCTGAGAGGCTTTGTGAGCCCACTGTGTCAACATATTGCTCAAAAAAATCTTCAAAAATAATCTGAGGTATCTAATCAAGGTGAGAAATTTTTAAAAAAATCACACGAAGGCATTCATGAAATACACACTGAGAGAGGACTATATTCCCAACACTGTTCAAACCCAGCAGGTAGATACAACCCCATGTAACTGAAAGAAGGTTTAGCTCTGATGTTACAGGTAAATCTTTTCTTAGCTTTTAGGTTAGAGAATGAGATTGCTCTTTTTGCATTGCCCCTTATACAAGAAAGAAGTGAGGTCCCAGTGAGAAATCCTACAAGAGAGAAAGGAGAGAGAAAAGATTTCCTTAGCCTCTTGACATCATCCTCCATGATGTCAAATGAAACCACCTACAGTTTTGAATAAGTAAATGTTCTATTTCCAACCACATGGTGCTGGAGAAAATGGGGCAGGCATTTGTGTGCTTGGCTGATTTGGGTTTGGAGATATATGCTTATGGGTTAATTCTCAGAAATAAATAACTAGTATCTACCTCAGTGAAAGAAGAATAGTTGGTAGTCTACAGTGTGTCATTTGTGTCTTACTTGCCCCAATTGTATCCATTTTTTATGCTAAGACGGGTGGAGTAAACACACAGTGCAGTGGCCTCCATTCTCTTTCCTGATTCCACAACAGAATCTGTCAATCAACCAGCGCTCTCTTTCCCCCTGAGCCTGGGCATGGCCTCAGGTTCCTTTTGAACATAACACTCCAGGAGGCCACTCTTAGTAGGAATGGACACTTCAGGTAAAATCTCCTTGACTTTCTTGGTAAAGATATTGACCCTGGGCCTTGTTGATGTATAATAAATATGTAGCTGAAAAGAATAGCTTAATGACTTTCTTATCATTTTATTTATTTTGTATCTTCCTTAGTAGAAACCTGACAGGATAGATTGTGGAACAATTTAGTTCTGATAAGATGGAGCCAAAAGTGGGGAGAAATTATGCAAGGCAATAGGTGACAAATTTATATTGTAAACATTTATCTTCTATCAGAATCTCTTTCCCAAACTTCGAACTTATATATATATATATAATTGCCTATTTGACATCTTCACTTGCATATTCAACAGACATGTCTCAAAAATTAAAACATACTAGGGACTTCTTCCAGTCCAGATGAAATAATAGAGACTGGATTTAACCACCACCACCAGCAGCCCAACGTTACACAACCAGCAAGCCAGACAAAACATATGAAACTACACTTTTTGGACACTGCACAGCAGGGGGTGTGGGCAGTGATCCTCGAGAAAAGAGAAAGGAACAAGATGAGTCCCCCACGGGCTCTAGTCTGCTGCCTGGTGAGAGTTTCCAGGCTACAGAGCCATGAGAAGGAACCTAAACAGAGCTCAGCATCTTGCTGAATGGGGGAGATAGGGATCTGAGTTCAGGGAGGGCAAGGCAGCTAGAATGTGTGAGGCAATCCCAGAGAGGGGGGAGCCACAAAGAGAGACTGGAGTTCTTGTCCGAGGAGCTGTCTAAGCATAGGTGAAAGGAAACTACCTGAGACTAGAGAAAGAACCTTCCAAAAGCAACAGCAAAACAATTCTAATTAAAGAAGGATATGCAGAGTTGGGAATACTTAATATTTCCACCACCTGTAATACATGGAGCACTGGGTAACATCCTTGGAAGAGTGTCATCTTAATGTAGGGGATAAATTAGTTCTTGACCAAAGGCCAAGGTCTTGTCAGTGCTCTGGACTCACACTAACAAAATGTAAGGCAGATCTCAAAAGGATCAAACTGATCTAAGGTGACCTAGTTGTACAGCAGACCAATGTCCACCCTGTTCAAATGAGTACAACAAAATCTAGCACCCAACAACATAAAAGCCATAATGTCTGTCTTCAAATCTTAAAAACAGGCATCAAAGGAGCAAGATATATGCACTATTACCAGGAGAAAAGTTAATCAGTAACAACAGAAGCATAATTTACAGAGATGTTGAAATTAGCAAACAATAAATTTCAAACACTATTATGTTTACAGATCACATACCCAGGGAGGTGAGAGAAAATGTGAACATTGAGGGAAGAAGGGAAAGATATAAAAAGAGTCAAATATACTTTGTGGAGAGAGAAGAATAGTATCAAAAATGAAAAGTGCAGAAAGGATTAACTACGGATCAGTGAACTTGAAGGTGCTGAAGTGAACTTAAAGCAATAGAAAATATCCAAAATGAAGAACAGAGAGAAAGAGACTTTTTTTAAAAAAAGAGCAAATTGGTGACCTGGGAGGCAATACCAAGCAATCTAACATCCAGAAAGGGGAAACGAGAGGAAAAGTAGTTGAAAAAATAATGACCAAAACTGTTTTAAGTTTGATGAAAATGACAACCCCACATGTCCAAGAAGCTCAAAGAACCCCAAACAAAGGAAACGCAAAGGAAGTCACAACAAAGCACATCAAAATCAAATTGCTGAAAACTGGTGACTAAAAAAAAGATGCAAGAGCAGCTACAAAATAAAGGCATAATAAATTCAAAAGGTAAAGTCCAGGATGACAACAGAATTGTCAGAAACTATGAAAGTCAGAACACAGTGAAGCAATCAAATGTATTGGGAAGAAGGGTGAAGACTACTAACCTAGAATTCTATAGCCATAAAAATATCTTTCAATAATGAAGCAGAAATGGTTTCAGACCCCCCCCAAAAAAAAAAACAAACTGAAGGGATTAATCACCAACAGAATGTATCTCAAAAGAAATAGTAAGAGATATTTTCCTGAGAGAAGAAAAACTACGCCAGATAGATGCTAATTTGGCCCTACTAAGGACATGAAAAGCACCATAAGTGGTAAATTGTAGCTAAATATAAAAATTAAAATGCCCCAAACTGAGCTCCTGATTTTTTTTTTCAAAATCTGCTTCTTGTTCAGCCTTTTTGACCTCTTTTAATGGCAACTCCATCCTGCCCTCTGAAGGTCAAACATTTTCCAATCAGCACTGACTTGTCTTTTTTGCACACGTCCTACAGCAAATCATCAGCAACTGCCCATGGCTCTAACTTCAGAACATGTTCAGCGTTTCACCTCCATATCCATCTGTTAGGTGCTCATTTCCATCATGTTGCTTCAGCCTTCTAACTGGCCTCTTGGCTTCTACTATTATAGTAATTCGCCAGGCAGCAGTCACAGTAACCTTGTAACAATACATGATACTTCCTATCACACCTCTACTCTCCAAGCTCCAGAGGTTCCCCATCTCACTCAGAGAAAAGCCAAAATCTTTCTACGGCCAACAGGCCCCACAGGGCCTGTCTTTGTGCATCTTTGCACCTCTGCGTCCAGTCCTTGGTGCTCCCCATCACTCAGCTCAGGATGCACTGACCTCAGATTAGGAGCTACTCTCTCCCTTGAGCACTTTTGCATTTTTCTCTGCCTACACCATTCCTCTCCAGACACTAAGGCGGTTTATTCCCTGACTGGCTTCAAGTCTTTTCTCAAATGTCATGTATTCACTGAGGCCCTGAACGTGCTATTTAAAGTAGCAACTTTCTGCCCACACACACTCCTACATCCTTCCCTGATTTATTATATCCATGGTCCTTGTGTATTATATAATGTGCTTACAATCTTGTCTCTCTTGACTAGTACATGCATTCCATGAGGGAAGGAATACTTCTCTCTCTCTCTCTCTCTCTCTCTCTCTCTCTCTCTCTCTCTCTCTCTCTCTCTCTCTTTTACCACTGAAACCATAGTGTCTAGAACAACTGGCAGTCATCAGTAGACCTCAATGTATATTTGCGGAATGAATGGGGCAGGATGTGCTTGACCAAGACCTGCAGCTGTAGTACATGCTTTGTGTCACCAGAGAGCAGCACAAGAGCATTAAGTTTTAATGATGGAACCTGAAACTCAGGTGCACATAAAGGAGATGAGGAGGGATTTTTCAAACCCAGGTCAAACCAGGTTAAACACAACTAGTGGATTTTTTAAAAACACTGGAGCTTGAATAGAAGGGGAAATCAGGGGTAGCTGAAGCAACTGCTGTTCTACTATGTGTGATTTTGGAAGTCACTTCACTCTCTCAGCCTCAGTTGGCTAGTTTTAAGGCAACGGTTAGCACTAGATTTTTTTTTTAATTCTGATTCACTTCTGGCCCTTATATTCCGTGATTCTAAATCAAACATGACCCCCATTCATTAACCATTCATTAGCCTGAAATTTCATATTCAGGCTAGAAGGTACGGTAATGTATTTCCCATAAAGTTGTACTCAAGCTACTGAGATTCATTTAACTACCCACAAGTTCAATAGAAAGACCCTTTGTGTGAAGTTAGACTATATCGGTGAGTGAGCTTGACTCAATTTATTTATTCCCACATCTTATTTTTTTTAACGAGGCAGAGTAATATTTCCTGAAAGGAAAAAAACCACAACACCGGAGATCCCAGGTCTCTAAGATCATGTCAATTAAATGCTGTGGTTTCGCTCCTTGTTATTACTTTTGGGGAGAAACTAATGTACAGCAATTTGAGACATTGCCTCCCTGAGAAGAGGCCGTTTAAATGTATCCATCTAAGGAAATTACTAAATTTATTTTCTTAATGATGGAAGAGCTTAATTTTTTCTGAAAGAAGTAGGACTTCTAAAATTGGTCAGTGGAGGGCAGTAAAGAGTTGCATGTGGCTAGTCAACAAAGAATTAGACGAATAATTCTTTTTAAGCTGTTATTTTTTGTTTTACTCCCCCCTAATAAAATTCACTTACCATTTTTGTTGGTTTGGGAAAATTAAAGTGTTATCCAATCAGTTATGGAGATTAGTTCAGTCACTGAGTTGGCATAGCACCTCATAATAAAATTTTTAAAATATTCCCCAAATTGCACACTACCATTGACTATAAAGCTTACTACCATATGCAAGATAAATCATTTTTTCATGATTAAATATTTAAGAGACTTTAATGAAAGCCATCTTTTTATGGGATTAAAGGCATTAATTTCTGTTTTAGGCTAATTTCTTTTTCCGCTCTGACATTTGACTTATTTCAGAATGTCTGACCACATTCATGTCTCACAGAATTTTATTTTGTCATTAAAAAACAAGTTGTGGAAAGATACAGGTTGCACTCTTAGTGCTGGCTATTATTTTAAAGCAGAATCAACATAGGAACTTGGTCTAATTCCTTTGATATAAGTGGATGTCTCTCACTGGAAAGAAACAAAGAAAAAGGTATCCGTGCCATTTATTTGAAGAGCAGTAAATAAACACATCTGAGTATCTAATTTTCTGATGAAATAGAAGGTCAGATTATCTGGAATGAATCACACCATCCAAACTAGATCCTGGCTGCATTCTTATAATATTCAGTAATTTCCTTAATAGCATTTATTAAAACTGTAAGTAGATAATAATTTGAGTTTTTCTTTCCTCTATTTTTACCGCCTAGAATTGTACCACACCCCCAGATCCTGCCAAATCTCTCCCCATTTAGGGTGGTATATCTGACAATTCCCTAGTATTTAGCACATAGCATGGTAGAACATGTAAATCTAATAAATGTTTCTTGAATAAAGATCTATCCAATGTATTTATTCTCTCTGCAGAATACACAGTGAACAAAACAAGTTTCATGCTAAAATGAAAACATTCTAGTAGGAGGTAGGAGAACAGGGTAAGAGAGAGAGATATATACATGAATAATTAAATAACTGACACACCAGACCGTGACACGTGTACTTAAACGCTTACAGCAGGTCCGGAAAGCCTGCTTCGGTAACTGACGGCCAAGAGCAGAGCTGAAGGTGCCATTCTCTGAAGAGCAAAGGAGAGTCTCCCAGGCAAGGGAATAGCTTGTGCAAAGCCCCTTTGCAGGACTGTGGCAAGTTCGAAAGGTCAGTGAGGCCAGAAGGAATCACTGAAGGCAGCCATGGCCCTTTGTCCCTGCCATGGCTGCAATGGGAACTGGAGAAAAGTGGCTTGAAAGTGTGGCACAAGGAATGCAGTCACAGAATTATCATCTGATAACAAACACAAAGGAATCCTGTCTTAACCACTCAGAGGCAGGGTGTTCAACACTCTTAGCATCTGCTTCTGCAGCACTGTATGAAGAATCCCTCCTAAAAGCTTAGGGAAATATTATGTTTATAATGTTAACTGAAATATCAGGATACAAAATTGCTTAGACAGGATAAGTGCAACCAAGGAAGGACTACTCAAAAAATAAGGGTACTTATGCTCGTTCATTAAAGCATTATTTAACAAACACTTAGTGAGTGCCTTCTGGCGCTGGACATCGCTCTTAGTGCTGGGGTTACAACAATGAACGAAGCAGAAGAAAACACCTGTCCTAATGGAGGTTATATATATCTGAAAGAGAGTTAGCCAAAAAATTTCAATTACACAGAAGATGAGAACATTTCAGCTGTGACAAGGGCTACAGATGAAAAATGCCAGGGGCCAATGGGATGGCTGGAAGCCTTTCCAGGCCACCTCACAAATAATCTGTCAGCCAGCCAACAAGGCAAGCACTGAAGAGGTTTCCTTTAAGCAGCGCAATGATGGAACAATTTTCTTTAATTTTTCTGCATTTTCTTAATTTTCTTGCAATGAGGATGTTCCTTGACTTATGTCATTAAATTAGCAAAGTGTATTAAGTAATACATTGAAAATAAAGTTAAGGACTTCCTTTGGCAAAGGAAAATGACAGATATAAAGTAATATTATTAATAAGTTTTATTAAAAATGATTAAAAAATTGAGGTCAGTGATTTGCTGCATCTGCTTCATAACTGGAACAAGTGTTTCCAGAAACTAATCTCTTTTCCCAGAAGTATAAGAAAGCCTAATTTATTGTTTTCAACACAGATGCTTCCTTCTATGATTTATAAAGAGTATATCACCAGAGATACTACTGTTAACCCTGTGCAATCAAAGAGATAGTTCTGCCATTCTGTTGTAGATAAGCAGCAACAAGTGCTTCCCAGTCTGATGCACATGCGATGGAGGTATTAGTGGACCTCAGCAGAATAAGCTCCTTGTTTTGAAAACCTTCTTGATCAAACGTTCAGACTCAGAGTCACAACACCGTTGACGGCCGCCAAACCAGCTGTGGCAACGGGCTGCCAATAGTGATGCCGCTTACTTCAGCGGGACAAGGGGCAGATTGCTGCTCCCTACACCTGAGACAGAGGAACTTGCACACTCCAGTCCTCAGATGACAGCACGTGAGAAACCAGCATGTCACATGACTCAAGCACACCTCCCAACCCATACGTGACACTGATGAGGAGCAACACACGTGAAGGAATGGGGACCAGTCCACTGTGTATTTAAAAAATACAACCTGTTTAAAGCAATGCAATACAAAGGGAGACTGTCCAGAACCTTCAGTAAACAGGCAGAAATGTTCCACTTAAGTTAATCAAAACCCAAACAGACAGAAGTACTATTTTCTTTGTCTCTGTTAATGCACATACATGTTTTTAGGTAAAAATTAAAACAATCTCTACAAAAATGGGGACGGAGTACCAGAGGAGTCCATAAAGTACCAGAGCAGATAAAGCTGATATACTGAACCCAAGTCTCACAAAACTGTAAATTATTTTTGCTTCAATTTTATGACTGTCTTTACTTCCTCTCTCCTTTTTTGGAAACTCAATTTTTTAAAAAAACACTGTTATGGAGAATAGCATTCAGCAATTCTCAAGGATAAGCAGGCCTCTCTTGCTATTTTCCCAGGCTTTCCTTTTTTTTTTTTTTCTTGAAAGACAAAAAACAAAAATACAAAAAAATACAGGCAAAAGGGGAAACTGTCTGGCATTGCCTGGCTTCCCATCATGCGATGCTGATGTAACAGGCTGGGGGCGCACCGACTGGCTGCCTGCGAACTGGTCATGCTCTCTTCACACACAGAGCAGCAATCAGCTTACAACTGAATCACATCTGAGCACAAGCTGTTGCCACAAAGGCAGCCAAAGAAGCAGCATTCAAAAGCTGACAAAGAGCCCCTAAAGCATGAAAGAAAAGAAGCCCCTGAGGCTGCTGAGGAGAGAGGCTTCCAACATTCACACCCACTCTGTAGTCGTACAAAGCCCTAGCTTTGTACTGAGGGTGAATGACTGACTGAGTCCACACTGAGAAAAAGTGCATGTTTAACATCAGAAGTGAGAAGCAAGTGCCAGGTTAAAGAATCAACAAATAAATGAGAAGATGGTGGAAAAGAATAAGAAGGGAAATGCAGTGTTATGTGTTAACACCCAGAACTGATATTTGTTACCTCTTAGGCTTCCAGTGAACACCACTAATCATTCACAGGCAGAAATTTTGTGAATTGCATATACTTTGCTTGTCTTTTTTTTTTTTTAGTGTATGCAAAAGAGTCATTTCTTGAAGGTGCAAATGCTTTTCTTTGGAAACACTTAAAAAATTATCACAGTGACCAAAGATCATCAAATAATATCTAAAATATAGTTTAAGTATAATAAATCTGTTCCTTCTGGTCCAAGATTGTTATTTACAATCACATTACTGGTGATCTCAGAAATGGGATATAACAGAAATGTACCAGCTCTGACTTAAAACTGGCCCTGAGATCTGAAGCACTTCTTAGGGATGGTGTACGATCTGTCTACCAATGTGATCTACCCTTTGTCTGCCTATTCCCACCTATGCATCATTCCATGCCTTTAACACTCACCAAGCAGCACACATATTGCTTGTCTGTATTTACCTCTTTGTCATTATCTTTCTCTTCTGAAAAGACTTCAATAATTCAAATTACATCTTTTATGATACATAAGTTCATAGAGACATTTGGTAAGATCTATATATGGAAACTTGCTTAATTCCGGATTGATAACATGCATATGTCAACTTCCTTCTAAATGAGCTAAACAAAATCTTCAAAACATTAAGCCTACTAAAAACTGAATGTGGAAAAAGTTGAATGTGAGATGTACAAGGTTTTGGAACTAGACATGAAATGAGAAAGAACACTAAGAGATTAGCTCACATGCATGCATAATTTGTCCCGTTTATTCCAAAATGCTAACTTACAGTAACACAGTGCTTACTATTTGCCTCATAACTATTCTAAGCACTCAATGAAAATTAACTTAATACATAAACTAGTTTTGTGATATAAATTCTATTAGTCATCATATTTTACCGATGTTGAAACTGAGGCCCAGAAACTTGCCAAGGCCATACAACTAATTGTCATTGGAGATGAGATTTGAATTCAGGCAGTCCAGATCCAGAGGCTGAGCTCTTGACCTCTCTGCTACGTAACCTTTATGTTAAATTATTTTTAAGATTTATTTTCTCAGCCCTTTCAAGGAATATGATACCTATTTTTTTACTGTAATTAAAAATAAATGTTAGCATTTCCATGTTACCCACAGAGAGGACCATATGGCTTCAGTTCCTACACTGCGTTGTTCTCGGTTCCCACATAACTTAAAGGAAAACTTTCACAATATCCTGAGCCCTTGATGTCCTGCAAATGAAGCGGGGAGATGGCCTCAAATTCCTCCCAGCAGGAACCCACTAAGGTGACACAACCTTGACTTCCAAGTCAAGTGGAACAGGTGCAAAAGGGAAAGTGGCGGCATCTGCACCATAAATCTGAGGATTACCTGAGAGGAGCTTCTGCCTGCAGCTCGTGCCATTGTTGCCACTGAAAACCCCTCTGCTGTCAGTGTTGCCTCCTGCAGGGAGCTGTGCTGAAGCTTGCTGCTGCCACTGCAGTCAGCCCCAACGGGGGGGGGGGGGGGGGGG
>PVKU01016911.1:0-13034 GCA_004027475.1 Anoura caudifer | reverse complement strand
CCACCTGGTCTCAGTCTCCCACAGCGGTCAGCACTCTACTGACAGTCACAGGCTGGTGAGTCCTGGGCAGCTCCTCTGATGGCCATGCGGGCACATCGCAGCCAGGAGCCTTTGACACCATGTCCTTTCTCCTGGTGTGGGAGCCCTTAGAGCAGAGTGGAGCCTTCCCTTGTGCTCTGTGAGCCCAGAGTTTCTGACCTCCTGCCAGCAGGCAGCCCCGTCCTGCAGCCTCCCCACCCCCACTGACCTGTGCAGCATGAACCAATTCCTGAGATCGGCCCCTCCAGAAACCCCCAGAGACAGGCATGAGGGTCTCCTCTGCCAGACAGGGAAACTGAGGCTCTGAGGAGCTGTGGACTTGTTCACAAGCTTCACAGCTGGGAAGGAGCCCAACCAGGACCCATCCCGGGCTCCGCCCCTCATGCCCCCTGGGCCTCATCTCTTCTCACCCAGGAGACCTCCTGCTGCTGATTCAGAGGAACACTTCCCTCTGTTGCTGCCTTTGAACATGAGAGTCCCCTGTCCTGCAACTTCCTCCTGGTTCCCAAGTGCTTGTGGGGCTGTGACCCATGCGGCTGGGGCCCTGGGAGAACCCTGTGGAACACCCTGCAGTGTGGTTAGGGGAGCGCTGGGCAGGCACCGAAGGCCTAGAGTAGATCCCAGCTCTGCTGCCCGCCAGCTGGGCGGTGCGGGGCGAGGCTTCCCCTCTCTGAGCCTTGGCTTCCCCACCATGAGACAGGGACCACATGCTGGCCTCGTGGGGCTTTCCTGGGAAGTGCAGGAGTGAGAAGCACTCTGTGAACCTGTGAGTGTGGGCTCACACATGTGAGTGTGTTCTGACAGTAACTCGGGGTCAGCTAGTCATTTTCGGACTCTTCAACACGCCTTCACTGACGTCCCGGCACGTGCCAGGCACTGTCCCAGGTGATGAAGTGCCACAGGAAGGCACGAAAGCGACAGCCGTCACTCCCCTCATGTGGCTCTCGCCTTTACCAGTAATACATGCACGCTGCCAGCTGGCTGCAGAGATGAAGCAGGCACAGGAAGAGGCATGGGTGGGCACCGGTCTCCCTGGGCAGTTCGCTGGGGGTGGCTGTGGCTCAGGGGCCTGAGCTGAGTGAGGGAATGAGCCCAGTGGTGTTACGGAGAACGTCCGGGTGGGGCCCTGTGAGCGCAGAGGCCCTGGGGTGAGGGCCTGTGTTGGAGGAGCAGCATGGAGACAAGTGTGGCTCTGAGTGTGGCTGATGGGAGTGGTGTGAGCCAGGAAACTGGGGCGGGGGGGCTTCTGAAGGCTCCAGGAGGGCAGGTCAGTCCTGGCGGAGGAATGGTGCGATGTTCTGAGTCAGGAGTCGACAGTTAAGTACAAATCGGGAGCTCGGAGACTTGGGGGCTCTACTGGGGAGTCCCTGCACACCAGGCGGACTGCGAGGGCACCGAGGGCTTGCTGGGGCCATGACCCTGTGGTGGCCTCTGTCCTTTAGCCCCGGACGCAAACAGAGACAGCTACTGAGTAACTAGGGCAGGGAGGGGCTGCTGCGTGTGCAGGGCAGAGACACTGGACACAGGGGTGACTCACGTTCTGGAAGGAAAAACACAGGATGAGCAAGGTTTCACCATGCTGCTCCAAAAGGCTCACAAACTGATACTTAAAGCATTGTTTATTTCTGCAAGTTTCTGTTTCACATTCTCCGACCCAGCCGGCCGACCTTGGGAAACAGACCACGGGAGTAAGGCTGTGCAGAAGAGCTGGAGGAGTAAGACCCGGCCGGGCTCCCACTCCTGGCTTGCTGTGCCTCACTGTGCACTTGAAAAGCTAACTGTGACCTGAGAGTTTTGTCCCCACCCGTGAGAAAAAGCGCAGCACCAGTGCCCACCACAGAAGGCCATGCCCAGGTAATGCACCTGGGAGTCAGGATGGACATTTGTACTGGGATGCCTATGGGGCTTTTCCTGGGGATGCAAAGTTAGGGTCAAGGCTGGAAGCTGAGCACAAGGCATGCTAACCCCCCACTTTCTAAAGGGAGTTATCTGAGAGACTCCAGCAAGGTCAGATGCCGCCCCCAAGCCCACCCACTCCTTGTCACCTCTGCACCCTGACCACCAAAGTGGGCACACATCCACTTCCCACCCATCACCAAATTAATCCTCATCCTCCATGTGAAGGTCACAGAAAAATAAACAACCTGTCCCAGATTACGGCCAGTCCCTGGCAGAGCTGGGACCTATGCCCCAGGCTGAGCTCAGAGGCCAGAGCTCTCCTCTCAGCACCCCTGGGACCCCATCGGAAGAGGAACTGAATGCCCAAGAACTTTTTTTAAAATCATCTTTAATGTAGTTAATAATTTTTTTGCCTTGTTTACCAGATAAATCATCTGAATAAATAGATGCTCTACATTCTCTGACCAGTATCAGTACAAAAATAAAGCCGAGCTCCGCGCCCACCCTGGCTCTCCCCGCGCGCGCCCATGCAGAAGGGCACATGCAGCTCCAACTCAGGCCCGACCCTCCGGGTACATTCATTTTGTCTGAACAAAGCTGGCTGCTCGCTCTGTGCAAAGGAAGCCTTCTTGTGCTGGGTCCTGGAGGCCAGGCGGGTGGCTTAAAAAGCAGAAGCTCCACCACCTAACCGAAGCGCAGTGCCTTCCCCCGGCAGGACAGGAGGGGACAGTTGGCAATAGGTTCAATGGGGTGATGAAGATCATTGGGCTGCCCAACAGCGCTCGGCTGCTGCCCTCACGGGTGGCCTTGCCAGGGGTGGAGAACATTGTCCTTGTCCAATCCCACAGCAAAAGCAAAGTACCAACCAGTCTTTCTACATTCAAATGGGTGGGGGGGGGGCGGGGAGAAGAGGCAGGTGGTTCAATCTTTCTAAGCCCCCACGCTGTTGAGTGCTGGACTTCCAGTGGCGGTGGGGTAGGTGGGAGGTCAGGGGCCACCTGGCCCTGTTCAGGTGGGGCCCCAGCCCAGCTGGGACAGTCAGGGCTGGGAGGAGGCCTGTGAGGCCACGCCCAACCCCTCACAGAGGTTTCTGCCCTGGGGGTAGAGGAGGGGGGAGAGGTTCTCAGAGGCCACAGCCCTTTCCCCAGGGAGCCAGCTCGCAGGATTCAGCTCTCCGAGACACAGGGCGCCCATGGGCCGCACAGAGCAGAGGGAGAAACAGGTCTGCTGCTGCCCACAGAACAGTCACCTCACTCCATACAAGGCTCCCCAAACCTCCAACCTTGCAAATTGCACCAATGACTCTTTGAAAGTGCCCCTGAGGCAGGAACAGGTCCTGTGTCCCCTGGGGAACAGCCAGCCAGGTCCCAAAGCCATGAGCCAACAGCATTCAGTGACCTCTGCAGGGTGCCCCTGTCCTGGGACAGCACTCAGTTCTAGCCACCATCCCCTCCCCGAGGTCCCACAGCTGCCCCTCCTTTCCTGACCCACCCCCACTTGCTCTTCTAGATTCAACTCCCTGGGCTGGGGGTGAATCAAGTCACCCCTGAGGGGCCTGTCCCCCAATGGAAGCACTGAATTGACCCTGGACAACAAAGAATTAAGGAGGGAGAAGAGAAAGACCAGGGATTAGAGAATCTTGCCAGCAGGGTACCCCAAACAGAAATGGGTGCAGGCTGTCTTTGGTTTGGGAACTCAGCAAGAAGGGGTCTGAGGGAGGAACCACCCTATCCTTGCCTCACGACACAGCGGAGCAGAGAAACACCCCTCAGAGGGTGGGCAGCCATGGCAGGGGGTGGGGGGTTGGAAGAAGCCAGGCTTTTACTTGCTCTCCTGGTACACCGGAACCTGCCCCCCAGCACAGGGCCAGGATAGGGGAGAAGTCACTCCTCACTGCCAGGGAAGCTACTAATCCACAGGCACGCTTGTGCAAACTGGAAAATGAGAGCGCCTTCCTCCTGGCACACAGCCCCTTGCCAGGTGGGTGGGGTGGGGCTAGTGACCCACCTGAGCCACTATCCACTGCAGCGTGACCTCAGGAAGACATGGGCAGAGCCCCCCGCCCCCCGCAGGAAAATAAGGCCAGCCCCAGCTTCAGCTGGGAGGGTGGGTGGAGAGGGGCACAGGATGTGAGGAGAAAGGGTTAGGGAGTGGAGGCTGCCCTGAGAAGGTGGGGGGACAGGCTCCCTCCTGGACCACCCACACCTACACAGAACGCTGGCTGAGCTGGCGGAGGGGGCAGGAACAGAGGGCAGTGGGAAGGGCTGGAAAGCCCCCTGAGTCAGAGAGAACAAGCCCCTTGGGAGGAAGCACAGGGCCCATGGGGTGTGTGGCCCACCCACATCGATGCTTACACTCCGGTGGCTGGCTAGGAGAAGCCACAAAACCACGCCTGTGTGCCTGCAGCAGCAGAAGCCACCTCACCAGGACTGGAGCCCTGCGGACAGCTCCCAGCAAACGGAGCTGGCCTGGGTCCTGTCACGTGATGGGCTGTGCCAGGTCGGGTGAGTGTGGGGTGCCTGTGGCAATTTCTTCTATGCTGTGAATCACCCCACAGTCACCTGATTGGGGTTTCTAAACATGAGATTTGCAACATCCACTGCACACATCTGCAGTCACACGCACACACTCACTAGGGCGGGAGCAGCAGTGTGCAGCACACACCTGTGCAGCTGGGTGTACGCCCAGTGTTTTTCCCAGGCCAGTGATGGGGACCAGGGGGAGCTCTCAGCAGCAGGTGCTCCACTGGCAGCCACCTCCAGGGAAACAGAGAGACTCCTCTGAAGGGTATCGGGCACACAGGACATGCCACAGCAATCCCTAACCCTTCCTCCCGCCCCTTCTCTCCGCCCCTCACGCTGGACAGAGGCAACCTCCAGCCCAACCGCAAGCAGGAGTGCAAAGTTAAAAATAAAGACCCCTCCCCTTGATGAAAAGGAAAAGGGAAATCAACCAGAAAGGCAGGGGTGGGCTGCTCAAGGGGCCAGGCTTGGGCCTTTCCACCCCCCTGTACTTCCCAGGACCAGCTGCTATGTCTCTAGAGAAGAACGGTGATGGAGGTGTCTGAGGGATGGTGGCCTTGTCCCCATCCTACGCTGGAGATGGTATCCAAACTGATGGAACAGTGCCAGGCCTCCCCACCTCCCTGCCAGACAGAGACCCGCAGGCCTCCCTGTAAACATCACCCACAGAGAAAGGGGCAGGACGGTGGGGGAGTGTTGGGGTCTTCCTCCCTTGCCCTGTTCCATATTGTTAAATAAAATAATCACCCCACCCCAACCCCTCCCCATCTCTGGAAGTCCCCACCCCAAGCCCAAAAGAAAACAGTTTAAGAAAAGTAAAAATGGTGATTCAGAACTTCCCACTGCGGTCTCGGAAGAAGCCCTCAGCCGCCTGGGCCTCACGGAAGGTGACGGTGATGGAGTTGGCGGTGATATCAGTCACTGTCACTTCACTTGTGGGGAGCACAGGTGTCCAGGGAGGGGGCCCCTCGGCCAGATCTGCATCTGCTACAGCCAAGGGAGAAAGACAGACAGACAGATGGAGGACAGCATCGACAACAGCGTGGGGTAAATGGGACAGTGGCAGCATGCAGGATACAGTGCACCCCCCCCCAAGAGGCTGTCCTCTGAGCCTCCAGCCAGGTCTGGGCCTAGCCCAGGGCTGGACAAAGCGGGGAGGTCAATACGTTTCTTTTCTGGCCGGACCAGAACTCATCCTAAGCAGGACCACAGAAAGAGCTCAGGGCTGGGGCCAGGCCGTGGCCTCCGGAGCATCCCAAACCCTCTCTGGGCCTTAAGCCAGTCGGGCCTGATGACTCAAGGGAACTTTCCAGCTCTGAGAGTCTCTGGCCTGGCCTGGCGGGGGCTACCTTACCCTCCTCTCCAGGGGGCTGCTCAGCAGGCTCCCACTCGCTGGCTGCCTGCAGGGCGTCCGGGGCCGGTGACTCCTGCAGGAAGAGCTCCCGTGGATGGCTGTGACTCTCCAGGTTGGGCCCGCGGGGCGGGAACTTCTTGCGTGAGAGCCGCAGGTACTTGTGGGCCTTGCGCGGCTTGCGGAGCGGGAAAGGCAGGGCAGGCACCAAGGTGCCCTTGTCCACCAGCTCAGGCGCCCCCGCCTTGACCACCCCCTCGGGGCTCCCGCTGCCGAGTGGGCGCGCCAGGGAGAAGCAGAGCTTCTCCTTGCCCTTGGCCTTGTGGGAGCTCCGCAGGTCCATGCTGTACAGCCGCTGCGGGGGCAAGCCAGGGCATGGCCGGTCAGCCCTGCCCTCCCACCCGGTGCCGCACCTTTGCTCATGCTGTTCCTCCCGCCTTGGTGCCCTTCCCCAGGTCTTGCGGTCCAGAGCCAGCTGTTAGCCCACCCCCAGCCCCACAGGGCAGCCTCATCTCCCCGGGGCTGTTGGGGCTCAGGGATGGGGGCCACAGACATATGCCTCTGGAACACCATGGAGGGGCACTCAAGAGAAACAAAACACAGATGTGGATTTGGGAAGCGGATAAACAAGGAATTATTCTTCATCATAGGGAAGGGTACCCTGCTCGCTGCAGGACCCCACAGCCAAGACAGCGGCTTCCCAGGGAGACAGTGTGAGGTGGAGGGCTCTGAAGGTCCCCAGAGCAAGTTAACCAAGGGGGACACGCAGCACTGGCTGGTGCAGGCACAGCCTGGGCTCCCCCGGATCCGTTCGGGGCACAGCTCAGCCCCAGCTGCCACATGGCCCACACGAGTGCAGCCCTCTGTCGACACCCTGCCTCATTGTTGTTAAAACAAGCCAGAAGGAAGGTTCCTCCGCTACTCAAGGACTGGTGTTTGCAATCTGGGGATTTGTCTCACTGACTTTGGGGGTCATTTATACAAACCCAGGAAAGAGCCTGGGTGCTGGAATGCTGGAGGGCCCAGGTCGCTCTAGAGTAGCACCTCCACTGCACCCTCTTGCCAGAGGCCGAGTTCCGCGGAAGAAAGGGATCCCTCAGAGAGGACCTGTAGGTCAGACATCTCCAGGTGGGAGCGAAGACCCCACGTGCAGGCTCCGTCCTCTCGTCCCACCTGTTAATGCCCGTTAGTGGGCGTGGGCTGCGGGTTGCCATGGTGACAGGAGGAGGGCTGCACTGGGAAAATACTGCAATGCTAGGAGGGCTCCTCCTCTGTGCAACTTTATCAAACCTGCTCCTTCCACCTGGCTTGCAGGCCATCACAAGCCAAGTAAATTCCCCCACGATTCTACAAGGGGGACTCATCTGCGTCCTTCTCTGCCTCACCACGAGGGAACTGACCGGGAGCACTGGAGGCCAGGCCTAGGTTTTAACCCAGTGGGTGACCCCGGGGAAACTGCTGGCCTACCTGAGCTTTAGTGTCCTTATTGGTGAAACAATAACCAAGCTATAAGATGATCCCTGCTATCCCTGCCTCTGGGAACTCACACCATGGGCCGTCCCCTCGCACCCTGCCTGCTGCGGGGTGGGGGGTATTCCCCAGGCAAGGCCATTAAGACACTGTGCTTCTCCCTCGCTCTCTCTCTTGGGTCACCCACTCTGGGGGAAGCTAGTGGCCACACTGGGAGGCCACACTGCAGCCCTCTGGGGAGGTCCACACAGCATGGCCCGGGCCTCCTGCCAACACCAAGCGCTGGCACGCCTGCAAGCAGCCCCTGTGAGAAGTGCTTCGGAAGTGGACAGTCCAGCCCTGACCAAGCCTTCAGGTAAGTGGATCCCTGGCCAACATCAGGGCTGTGACCCATACTGGAGCCTCTAAAGAACTAGCGAAAGCACTCCTGAATGCCTGATCCATGGAGACCGTAAAATCACAAGTGTTAGGGGGGGTTTATTACACAATGGACGATACGCCTGCCCCAGAGGTCTGCTGTGTGGATGACGTGTGTTCCCGGTGGGAGTGCTGAGCACCGAGACGATGGCCAGCAGGCGCCGCTTTCCTCCCTGGGTCCCGTTTACTCCAAGCCCCAGGGAACGTGCCCACTGCGTGGGGGCGGCCCATCTACTCTGGCAAAAGCCTCAGGTGCTTTGCAATCAAGAGTGGACAGGAGGGTGGACATGGCTCACACTGCACACGGACCAAGAAGACTCATTTTTGGCTCCGCGTACCTGGAGGGGCCTCCCTAAATTAGGGAGAGCAGGTGGCCCTACAATTCCAGTTTCACAGATGAGAAAACTCAGGCTCAGAGAAGCAACCTCATGACATAAACACCTCTAGTCGCAAAGCTACGCCACTCTAGACTCATCCTCTCTCCAGTACAAAGCAGGGAGGCCAGCAAAGCACCCCCCAGGCCTGGGCAGCCTGGTATGGCGGAGACTCAGAAAAGGAGGCCCTGAGGGTTCTTCTCACTCAGAAATGACAGTTTCTAGGACATTCCAACACTATGGTTCCAGAATGCCAAGAATCTCCTTTCCTTGAATTCTGAAATTCCAGGGTCCCATGTTTTCTCAATTCTAAACTTTTTGCCTTCTAAGGATGTCAAATATTACAATTTTGCATTTTGGGGACTGTGAGTATCAAAAAGGCTCATTTACAAGATTCTAAGCTTTTAAAATTCTCAGCGTCCATTAGCTGTATACCCACCCTCCCTCCCACCACAGCACCTCCCCCAGGCTGCCTTCCTGGGCCCCCAGCCCCACACTCCAACTCCCCCCAACTCCTTCCATTGGACCTCACCTGCTAAGTGTCTCCCACCCACAGTGCCCTGGGGGGGCTAAGGCAGGGTGGGGGCTGTTGTTCAGCACAACTAGCTGGGCAATTGCAGGGCGAGCACGGGGACTTGTGGGTAGGCACCAACGCTGGTGGGTTACCTGAAGCAGGAGCCGCTTGGGTTTCGGGCCTCTCTTCCTATACCCCGATGCTCGGTCTCGCTCCTCCCTGAGGTGCAAAGCAGATGGCAGAACGAAATACTGGTGACATTTAAGGGGAAGTATGGCGCCTGCCCCTCCTTGCCCTCTGCAGCCCGTGGGGGAGGGGCACCCTCCACAGACCACCCCCAAATCCTGGAGTAAGTGGCTCCTCCTTGCTGCTCTCTTTAGGCCATAACAACGGGATCATATCTTTAACTCCCAGGGCCTCAGTCCTCCCAGCTGACAAAAGGCAAGGCCCAGCCACTGTCCCAAATGCTAAGGTAGACCTCAGGTGGCATCTCCAAACACATGTGGCTCTTTAGTGGGCTCCAGGTCATGCCAGAGTTCTGCTCCACAATGCCACCCTCCTAAAAATGGAGTTCCAGTGTCAACCAAATTTGCCCAAACATCCCAGGGCAGTTGATGAGATGGGAATGGCCCTGTCCCCCACCTGGGATCCCTCCTTTAGGATCTGCACAGCAGGCAGAGAGAACAGGTTCCTGCCTGTGTGGACTCTTCCATCTGGGAAGGGGAGGGAAACCAGCCTGCTCTGGGTCCCGGGGAGATGACAAACGCTCCGCTGGGGGCTCCCCACACCCCAGATGCACCTCCCAGACACACGAGCACAGGCGCAGCCTGAGGTCGCAGACAAAGCCACACACAACACACCCCAGAGATCACCCCAGAGATGCTGACAATGGGGCCTGAAGTGGTGGGGAATTCACAGGCACTTCCTTCTGCCCACTTCACTCGGCTCCCTTCACACTGTCTGTGGCCCCCACAGCAGAGGCCACGTGGTCAGCAGCAGGAATGTGAGGGCAGGAGTGCTCCCCAACAAGAGAGAAATTCTGAGATGCTGTAAATTAAATTCCAGCAGGAGAGAGAGAGAGAGAGAGAGAGAGAGAGAGAGAGAGAGCGCGCGCGCGCGCGCGCGCGCGCGCGCAAGAGCGCGCAAGAGCGCAAGCACGCCAGGCCTGGTAGCAGCAGGGGCCAGAGGACAGAAGAGGGCCCATGTCCCTGACTGTGTGGCAGGGCCTGGCATTAGCCTTTGGAGCTGGCCACCAGACACGCCACCCTCTCTCTGCCTTCATTCGGACTCTCAGGACTGTCGCCTGTGAGTGACCACAAGTGGTAACCGTTCCTTCCTCACAGCCTCTGCGCCTGTCATAGAGCTGCCCCCACCTCACTGTTTCCTGCCTGCTGTCTGTGGTCAGTGGAAAACCTTTCAAAACTTTCATCTTTCTTCCCCAAAACATAACGGACAGGCAGGCAATAGTAGGATTACAGTTGCGAGTACACAAAGCAGTTTTTCCTTGTATTTTTATTTCTTAATTGTGTTGTTTTCCTTGTGAACAAGTGTAGACCTATTCTTGCCCGCCCCTGTGCAAACGCACCTGTCAGCTGACTCCAGAATGGTGCACATGTGGCGTCCCCCCCCAGGCCCTGCTGCTGGTAGTTTGGACAGCATGCCCGCGACCTGGTCCTTTGCTGGCTAGCAGGATGGTCCAAGAAGCCCTTTCTTTTCAGAATTCTCTCAGCCATGGGAGTTACTTTTCTGTCTAACACTGGTTGTGTGACCTTAGGCCAGTCTCCAAATCTGAGCCCAGCTAAACCCACGAGTCCTGAGAAGCTGGTCCCACTGTCCCCCTCCTCTAGGCAGCAGCTGCCCACCCTCCTCCAGCACATCAGCCTCCAGGGCTCCTGGAGGCCAGGTGCCAGGCGGAGGCCCTCCCTCCCGATGGAGTGGGCTTCGGCAGGTCTACAGGGTGTGGAGGGGACCTAGAACCAGCATTTGAAAGAAGCACACAGGGCACTGGGATACCCACTCCTGGTGGCTCACCAGGACGGACCTTCTAAGCCCTTGAGGTGCAGAAGCTTCTCTCAGAACCCACTGTGCCAGGTGCCAGGGCACCCTGTTCCAGGCCCGGCTCTACCCTGACCCACGGGGGCCTTGGCCGGTCAACCTCCCTTCTCTGGGCTTCGTGTCTCTGTCTGGAGGAAGAGGCTAACCCTCAGCTGATTGCCAGGGCTCTTAAGAGAAACAGGAGATGTCCCTGGTATTTATGGAAATGAGAAGTAGAAAGACTAAAATAATAAAGAGGGGGAGGAGAGAGGGAAGAAAAAGCAAAGAGAGAAAGAGGGGAGGAAGTGGGGTTGGGGAAAGCCTTGGGGGAGAAATAATAATGCTGATAGGAAAGTGTCCACTGTATTCACATGAGCTGTTTACTATGACGACCACATACCGAGTGCCGCACACGCACTGCTCCAGACACTCAAGCACTCACAGCTACCCTCGGAGTGGGCACGAATGCTACCAGCCCCACTTTATGCCACAGAAACCGAGGCAGGAAGGTTAAGTAACTCACACACGGCCAATTATCACAACTCCCGCTGCTGGTGAAGATGCTAAGCTCTGGTCCACATCCCAGAGGGACAGGTCGGGGCCCCCAGTCAGGCTCGGCAGGGAGGGCCTGGAGCCCAGGCCACATGATCCTGGCTTCCTATCTGCAGCTGGCACCCCCAATCCTGCCAGCAAACCGTGGGTGGTGGGGGGCGAGAGGGTGAGGCAGGGGCCTGCAATCTGTCCAGTCCTTACCAACTCAGAGCCTGGTATCCATCAGACCTGGACACTCTGACTGTTGTATCCCAGGATAAGGGACAGAGGCTACCACAGGGTCATGGCCCCAGCAAGCCCTCGGTGCCCTCGAAGTCTGCCTGGTGTGCAGGGACTCCCCAGTAGAGCCCCCTGGCAGGACCCCTTCTGTCTTCACTAAAACCCTGCAAAGCCTATGTTACATGGACATCAATCTGTCCACCCCCTTGTCACAAAGCCTGAGAGGAGTAAGGCAGTGCCTGCACAGGGGGTCTGGAGAAGTCTCCAAGCTCCCTATTTGTACTTAACTGTCGACTCCTGACTCAGAACATCGCACCATTCCTCCGCCAGGACTGACCTGCCCTCCTGGAGCCTTCAGAAGCCCCCCCGCCCCAGTTTCCTGGCTCACACCACTCCCATCAGCCACACTCAGAGCCACACTTGTCTCCATGCTGCTCCTCCAACACAGGCCCTCACCCCAGGGCCTCTGCGCTCACAGGGCCCCACCCGGACGTTCTCCGTAACACCACTGGGCTCATTCCCTCACTCAGCTCAGGCCCCTGAGCCACAGCCACCCCCAGCGAACTGCCCAGGGAGACCGGTGCCCACCCATGCCTCTTCCTGTGCCTGCTTCATCTCTGCAGCCAGCTGGCAGCGTGCATGTATTACTGGTAAAGGCGAGAGCCACATGAGGGGAGTGACGGCTGTCGCTTTCGTGCCTTCCTGTGGCACTTCATCACCTGGGACAGTGCCTGGCACGTGCCGGGACGTCAGTGAAGGCGTGTTGAAGAGTCCGAAAATGACTAGCTGACCCCGAGTTACTGTCAGAACACACTCACATGTGTGAGCCCACACTCACAGGTTCACAGAGTGCTTCTCACTCCTGCACTTCCCAGGAAAGCCCCACGAGGCCAGCATGTGGTCCCTGTCTCATGGTGGGGAAGCCAAGGCTCAGAGAGGGGAAGCCTCGCCCCGCACCGCCCAGCTGGCGGGCAGCAGAGCTGGGATCTACTCTAGGCCTTCGGTGCCTGCCCAGCGCTCCCCTAACCACACTGCAGGGTGTTCCACAGGGTTCTCCCAGGGCCCCAGCCGCATGGGTCACAGCCCCACAAGCACTTGGGAACCAGGAGGAAGTTGCAGGACAGGGGACTCTCATGTTCAAAGGCAGCAACAGAGGGAAGTGTTCCTCTGAATCAGCAGCAGGAGGTCTCCTGGGTGAGAAGAGATGAGGCCCAGGGGGCATGAGGGGCGGAGCCCGGGATGGGTCCTGGTTGGGCTCCTTCCCAGCTGTGAAGCTTGTGAACAAGTCCACAGCTCCTCAGAGCCTCAGTTTCCCTGTCTGGCAGAGGAGACCCTCATGCCTGTCTCTGGGGGTTTCTGGAGGGGCCGATCTCAGGAATTGGTTCATGCTGCACAGGTCAGTGGGGGTGGGGAGGCTGCAGGACGGGGCTGCCTGCTGGCAGGAGGTCAGAAACTCTGGGCTCACAGAGCACAAGGGAAGGCTCCACTCTGCTCTAAGGGCTCCCACACCAGGAGAAAGGACATGGTGTCAAAGGCTCCTGGCTGCGATGTGCCCGCATGGCCATCAGAGGAGCTGCCCAGGACTCACCAGCCTGTGACTGTCAGTAGAGTGCTGACCGCTGTGGGAGACTGAGACCAGGTGG